>JAPZDV010000009.1:5332994-5362222 GCA_029814665.1 Acanthurus lineatus
CCCCCCCCCCCCCCCCCCCCCCCCCCCCCCCCCCCCCCCCCCCCCCCCCCCCCCCCCCCCCCCCCCCCCCCAGGAGGTGTGGTCCTAGACAGTGGGTTTGTTCCCAGAGTGGTGGGAGGGAGAGGAGGCCTGTGGTCAGGCCAGATTGTCACTCAGCTGGATGGAGGCCTCACATGATGCCTCTGACGCCGGACATGGCAGGTGTGATGCGTTCAAGGCCGCATGTCACAAGACCGAGCGCTCTTATTTCTACTCAGCAAACTGAGGTGTCGTTCGCTGAGCTGTTGTGGCGAAGCTAAGACGCCCTGCTGTGCTCAGTTTAGTCCAGGTAAACCAGGGTTTCTCTCTGTTTTCTCACCTGTCCTCTGCCGCTGAAGCAGTGTGCTCACTTTTGGAACGAGTGTCGGCTGGAAATGAAAGCTTTGTCGTGGCAGTCAAGGTTGTTTTAAGGGCCGAAATAAAAGAGCGGAGCACAGAACCCTTTTTGCTCTCATTTTGAGTTTTTTTTTGGCCGCAGACTGCTTTACTGTACAGTCAGTCCATGTTAAATTCTCACATCTGACTGTGTGGGCAACATGAGTGCTGATTTATTCAAGAGATCCTTGTCAAGGGTCTGCCTCTGTGTCTATTGTGAGCGAAGCATAGTAGGGAGGATTAAAAAGCAGGACACAATAAAGCCACACCATAAACACAACAGTGGGGAAAGAGGGAGAGAGATGTGACCATTTTTTCCTCAGAGCTGACCTACGATCATACCAAGCAAAGTTAAAAAAAGGTGCCTTTAAAAGCCTAAAGTGTGTCAGTGGAGGTTGTATCATCAACAAGAGTGGTGCATTGTGTCCACAGGGAGGGGAGCACTGCTACTACCAGGGAAGGTTAAGAGGTTTACCAGGGTCCTGGGCAGCTCTCTCCACCTGCCACGGCCTGTGGTGAGCCCGACAGTCAACCTTTCTTTATAAAAATCACACACACACAAGCAGCCTGCAGATCAGGTTACGCTTAAATGTCTACACAAATAATAACTGCTAAATCATTTATTTAAAGCTTCCTGCATTTCCCGCTCTGCATCTCACAGTGTTTCTCTTGTTGTTGGCTCTCTTCAGCGGCATGTTCTCTGACGGCTTCTTCACTTACGGGATCGAGCCCATTCACAATGGAAGCAATCAGGTAAATAGTCTGTGAATAGAAGCCTGGCACGCCAAATTAAATTGCATTTGTGAATTGCAAATAAACCACGAGCCTGACAGCTTCGTCTGGTTCCCAGACTAAGTGGATATTAGAAAAAGTGATAATTACTCATTTTTTTTATTATTCAGATTTCTTTTAGTGCTGTTTTCTTTGGTACATGTTTCTCATTGTGAGACTTTTCTTTTTTTTAACAAATTGCATAACTGGCATGAGAAACACAAACAAATCACATTCAAAAAATAAATAAAAACAGGAGCCTAAGGAACAGACTAATAATAACCTGTCTAGGAAGAATATTAATGCAGCATATGATATTTTTAGTTACTACCAGGAGCCAAATTTCATACTCCAGGCTTGTCATGCACCCAAACTGGTGCATTAGTCTTGTTTCTGTTATTCATCCTGCAGAGCATGCTCTCAAATGAATCTGTTTTTATTCTGGAGATTTGGGTGTTTTCCAGTGTCTAAGTATCGTCCCAGCAGCCACTCCAGTGCTTATGATTAATCACATATTTTTTACAGACCTGCATAATGGAGCATTGTCTCGTCTGGAGTCTGATTTTGTTTTTTTTAATGTGTCTTAATGTCATCTGGGTTTATTCTGTTATAGGATGATGGTGCTCACTTGATTCGCAGGATGCCTGATATCAGACTTTCACCCAACTGCCCAGGTACAAAAGCATGTTTAATGAAAAATTTTTGATGCACATCGGAATAAAACATCCTCAAGTCTTTTCTTGCCTCCTTTATCACATTTTGATTAACTGCTTTGCCTCCAGTTAGTAAACACAACATCCACTGTTGCAGTAATTTAAAAAGTGTCACTTAATATTCTGTGAAAACTGCTAATGTCACTTTTCAATAAACCTCCAACACTAGGAAATCTTCACACCAGTGGGAGAGGACAATCCAGAACAAAAAAAAAAAACGTGATAATTGAATTGGATGAAATTTGTAGTTAGTTCAGACAGAGTGATAATTAGAGTCACAGCTTTTTTTTGATTAAGAACTGTAATGTTTGACTGAAATTGAGCAACTCTGCTTGTTGTCCGTGTGTCCAGACTGCACAGAGGACAGCGAGTGGGAGAGCAGAGGAGGTGACGGTGATGACGACAGACCGGACCAAATGAGGGAGAAGCAGGGATCCGGGGGACTGAAGCGATCCAAGAGGTTTGTTCGCAAGCCCTCCGTCCAGACCGAGACCAAATACATTGAGTTGATGGTGGTCAACGACAATGACATGGTGAGTCGGAAGTACATTTTGTGGCTAATTTCTGATCTACCAGCATGGTTTATGTGTCTGAAAAACACTGTTTGAGCTCAGAAATGTGTGTATTGTCTCAGTTGGTTCTATGTTTGCTTGTTTAACAAATGATGACATTTAAAATAAGGCTACATTTGTGCTGCTGTAAAGGGACAAGATAAAAAAAAGGGAGGGTATTCCATTCTGACACTAAAAACAATAAAATTCCCCGAGCCATTATAACTTTGCCTAATAATTGTAATCACATAGTTGGTCGAATACAATCATAATCACCTCTATTATTGTCACTTAATATTTCTAGTGTTTACAGCTTACTAACACTGCCAGGCAGCAAATATTTGGTCAAAGTAAATGAGTGTTTTCTCTGAGTACTGAAGAGATTTATATGTCAACTATCATTATTCTATCAAAGCTTTTATTGTCAAATCAAAAGATTTGATTCCGTATCTTCTAAAACAAGTAAAAAAGAATATTTAAAATTGTTTCCCAACCTCAGAGAAACTCTAAAAGATGCGTTTCAGTACACGTTTCCATCATGTAAACCTATTTAAATGAAAATGAAGAACGTTGCCTTGCGAGTTATCACTAGGTAAAAAATTGAATTACAATAAGTGATGCCTGATGTCAGGATTGTTGGAAGTATAGAAATACGGTCGTGTGTGTGTGTGTATGAGAGTAAATGTGATCCATTACTTACACCATCTGTGCATCTCTGCGTCTCCACAGTTTGTACAGCTGCGTCGCTCTAGCAGCCAAACCAAGAACTTTGCCAAAGCAGTGGTCAACATGGCAGATGCGGTAAGAGCTTTGTTTGTAGGATCATATTCCTCCTACACAGTGCTTCATTTGCAAGTCATGAGGTCTCTGAGCACAGAGAGGGTGCTGTTCGAGCAGGTGGAGAGGAGAGAAAAAGTCAAAAAATTAAAAAATGCACGGACAGCGAAAGAGTGTTTGCTGTTAAAGCTGAAGAAAAACTAAAAGATGTGATCAGAAAGAGTCTTTTTTATTGACATTAATCAGAGTATTTACAATGTTCACTCAGAGTCTGCAGGAGGAGGTTTGCAAACAGCTGTTTACAGTTTACAGGCAGGTCTACCACTTTCTTTTACCTTCACTGTCCCTTTACTTTTATGAGCGTTTTTAATAGAAATTAAGTAAATGTGACAGAACAGAAAACATAGTGACATGCAGGTCTCAATCTGAGAGGTTCCTGAAGCCGCTCAGGATGCTCCAGCGAAAATTAAGCCCTGCCCCTTCTCCTAAACTCTACACAAACACTCTGCCACCTGCCAAGAATTATGTGTGTGTTTGTGTTTGTGTATGTGTGTGTGTGTGTGTGTGTGTGTGTGTGTGTATGTGTTTAGTTCTGCAAATGGTTTATCCCACATAGCACACACTCCTTCATTCAGAGTGTTCACAGCACAGGTGTCAAGCCAACAAAGCAGTAGACTGATGGGTGTTTTTTTTTTTTTTGGTCCTTAGATCTACAAGGAACAGCTGAACACGAGGATCGTGCTGGTTGCCATGGAGACCTGGACCTCTAAAAATATGATGCCAGTCATGGAAGATCCATTGATAACGCTGCAGAACTTCATGAAATACAGGAAGGATAACATCAAAGAGCAGAGCGACGTCGTCCATCTTTTCTCGTAAGAAGACTACAAAAAAAAAATCTAATAATTAATCCAACAAGAATTAAGATTTTTTTTAAAGTTTTTAGTAATAATGGAATATTTTCTGTTCACCTCAGAGGGCGAACGTTTCACAGCAGTCGCAGTGGGACAGCCTTCACAGGAGGAGTGTGCTCTCTAACAAGGGGAGGAGGCATCAACGAGGTGAGAAGAATCAAAAAAAAAAGGCACCAACAGGGATTTTTCCATCAGTGTTGTCCATAATCTCAGACTAAAACTCTCCTGTTCGCTCCTTCCAGTATGGGAACGTCGGTGCAATGGCCATCACGTTGTGCCAGAGTCTGGGCCAGAACATTGGCATGAGGTGGAACAACGCACGCAACTCTGCAGGTGAAGAAAACACATGGAAGCCTGTTTTAAGGCAGGAGGAGGACGGATACATCCGTAAACCAAAAGGCTGAGCTGAGCAAATTATCAGAGCAAGGAAGCGTGATGGAGGGAGAGGACGAAGAGGGATGGGGTTGATAACAGGGTGTGGGGGGATGTTAGAGAGGGTGCGGCTGTTGGTATCTCTGTCCCGCATTACTCTTCTGTAATTAGACTTTTCCATTAGGTGATAAGTCACCTGTGTCCATGAAGAAGAGGGGGGGTTGGCGGTTAGAGCATTACTGCCACTGAACAACGGGCCGAGTGATTAATGTTGAAGAGCCATCAGGTCCATTATTCAATGCCAGGACAGGAGCTCAGTGCACACGCTGTAGGCTCCCACATCCTGTCACCATTTTTTTCCCCCCTTCTTTTGTTGATCACACCGTAAATCTTTTTTTTTTTCCATGTGATTCACTGCAGCATGTGAAGTGTCACAGCTCCGGGTTGTTGATGCTGATCACAGCATTAATTCTTACCATGACTGAGTCACCTTTCTTCTTCTTTTCTTTTTTACAGGAGACTGCAGGTGCCCAGACGCCTGGCTGGGCTGCATCATGGAGGACACGGGGTAAAGATCCACATCACAGCACAGCGAATGACCAACAAAATAACAGAAAACAGCTGTAAAATCTCCCCTCTGACGTGATTTAACAGCAGACAGCAGGGCTGTTTCTCTGTCTCACTCCCTCCAAGCTGTGATTCATTTCATTTATTTCACTCCAACAGCGAATTAAATACCTGCAACACATTGATGCAACGACTTTCACTCAGTCATCAATGAGCCAATAGATGCTTTAGACAAATTTGTTGAAACATCAGACGTCAGCGTGCCGACCACCGTGTAGGAATGAAAAAAATCTAATTAAAAATATTTACTATACAGTATGAGTGATCTGAAAGCGGTTCTCCTCACCAGATGGAACAATACAGATTCTTCATTTGAGTAATATCTTACTACAGATGGTAACATTTCTGTCAGATTGCAAAGTGGCACAGACACCCACAGTGGATCTGGCATTCTTCACTGGCAGAAAAGCATTGTGCTGTTTTTTTTTATTTTAATTTTTTTGTCATGTCCTGGTCTCGATCTTTTTTATCTTTATATGTGTGTGTGTATGTGTGTGTGTTTGTGAACACAGATACTATCTGCCCAGAAAGTTTTCTCGCTGCAGTGTCGATGAGTACATCCAGTTCTTACTCCAGGGGGGCGGAAGCTGCCTCTTCAACAAGCCCAACAAGGTGAGGGCCATGTGGTGATGTAGGATGTGTGTTAGAGGAGCCGCGTCTGAGCATCATTATTTACAGACAAGTTCATTATTCTTGTAGTCTAACTTCTGGTGTAACACACACACTTACAGCTTTCTTGCTTTAAGTAGATCCACTATCTTCTTATATATCTGTACTTCCAGCCAACATTCTCCTGCATTCCTGACACATTTCATCTCACGTCCATCTGTCTCCCACTTATATAAGCGCTCGTATATGTCTCCCTTAGTTGTTGGACCCTCCTGAGTGTGGCAATGGCTTTGTGGAGCCAGGAGAAGAGTGTGATTGTGGATCCCAGGTGGTGAGTATCCAGCTGGACGTCATGCTAGAAAGCCAGCTCTGTCGCCTCCTGCAGATGGCTAGAATCTCCTGCCTCTTTGTGAGTGACGGAGCTGAAGGTTTGTTTCATGTCCGTGGTTGCAGGAATGTGCACGTAGCGGTGGAGCCTGCTGTAAGAAATGCACACTTACCCATGATGCCATGTGCAGCAACGGACTGTGCTGCCGTGACTGCAAGGTGAGTCCACCAATATATTAAGAAGTCCAAAAAAGTAAATGAATCTTTATTTAATCGTCTTTATATGAGACATAGAAGTGACTCATGTGACTTTAAGTGACATATATCTGTTTTGATTTCTTATAAGAAATTTGGGTTGCAAATCTGGGGATTAGAATGAAAAGAGAAGGGTTTTTTTAACAAATGACATATTAGACATCCAGCTTCTTCATTTTGATTATCACGCAGGTGTACATTGAGAATTAAACATGAACAACCTTCAGTGTCAAGGAAATGTTGAGTGTCCCTGTATAACAGCAGGCACTACTTTCCCCCAGATGTAGGTCACAAAAACAATTTAAGAGAAGTCAAACTTCATGCACCAAAAAGCTGCATCATCCTACTTATCTCTGTCTCTAGGCTTTTCAGACAGCATAGTAGAATGACATGAGTTGAACCACATGTATGATCACTGCTTTGTCTTGTGCATTTACATGATGTGCTTTCCTGCTGTGACCTAGTACGAGCGAAGAGGTGTGGTGTGCCGAGACGCTGTGAATGACTGTGACATCCCAGAAACCTGCACCGGAGACTCCAGTCAGGTAGTGCCAAATCTATGTGATGCTTGAAAAAAAAACAAAAAACTGCCAGATAACCAGAGTGGCCAGAACATCATGTGCTGTCCTTCTTTTGCAGTGTCCTCATAACGTCCACAAGCTGGACGGCTACATATGTGATAACAGTCAGGTAAGAGCCGGTTTGTTGGATGTTTTCTAGCCTGCAGCTCACTCGGGTTTCTACTTGATTATTGCTGTCTTGTGTTTTCAGGGTCGCTGTTATGGTGGACGATGCAGGAACCGTGATGGACAATGTAGAGGACTCTGGGGTTACAGTAAGTACAGAACACAATGTTCCCTGCATAGTATGTTACCTATACTTAACACTGTACACTATACACTATGTATATGCATACTTGTGTCTGACCCCGGAGTCTCAATCTCCTCATGACAGTTTAATCTGTATTTCTGTTTGCTCTCCCAGATTCGGCAGACAGGTTTTGTTATGAGAAGCTGAATGCTGAGGGCACAGAAAAAGGCAACTGTGGTCCAGGACCTGAAGGCCAAGGCTGGCTGCAGTGCAACAAGCCGTGAGTCAAACCTGATTCCCCTTACTAACATGCTTACAGAAGAATAAAAGTGTTTGTTTTGCTTTTTTGTTTTAGTCAGTCGTGCCTCAGCTGCATTTTGTGCAGACATTCAATAATTCAGACTTGAGGCTTTGCTGTATTAAAAATATGAGGGGCTTCATTTCATCATTTTCAACAAAATATCACAAAAAGACCAAACTAATAATTATTTTTTCTGTTCTGAACTGCTGTATGCCTGTGTAGCATAAACATAGCGAACACCTCTGAGCCATACACGTCTTTTTCACTTTAGGGATGTTTTATGCGGCTTCCTCTTTTGTGCCAATGTGACGATGAAGCCAAAATTTGGGGACCTACAGGGTGAAGTAACCAGCTTCACCCTCTACCACCAGAACAAGTACCTGGACTGCAGGTAAGTAGGTCACATCACATCTGTCTTATCTGCTTCAGCTAAAAATGGTATGAAAATTAGAATATCATGAATACAACATTTTAGTTTTTACCCGTCCTCTGCTGCCTGTCTGACATGTCCGGATGCTTTCCTCAGAGGTGGCCATGCTCTGCTGGAGGATGGCTCAGACCTGGGCTATGTGGAGGATGGCTCTCCCTGCGGTCCCAACATGATGTGTTTGGAGCGACGCTGCCTCCCTGTGGCCGCTTTCAACCTCAGCACCTGTTCGGGATCCAACTTTGGACGCATCTGTTCTGACCATGGGGTAAAAAAAGCTTCCTGAGCTTCTCAATAAACATTAATTTGGTGATTTGTAAGTGAAGCCTGGACTCATAGATGCCTTTAACCTGCAAATCCACACTTCTGGCTGCTCAGTGGTTTTTATATTTACCTGCTCTTCTCCTTCTTTTAGCAGCTTTTGCACCTGATTTTCATCTTTCTCTCTTGCAGACCTGCAGTAATGAGGTGAAGTGTATCTGTGACAGGGACTACACAGGGAAGGACTGCAGTGTTTTTGATCCCATCCCAGAGCCGACAGTCCCGACAGGCCCGGAAAAGAAAGGTCCATAACACGCCTCAACCTGTCCACGTCTCTCTTATCTGTCTGCCTCACATACCCTCCCCTCATAGTCTCTGCCCATCGTCACTGTTGCCTCTCTATGTACGATATCTCGTCCTTAAACACAGAGAGCAGTTTACCTGGTTAATGTGAGAACATCAGTATTTAGACCACACAGTGTTTTCCTTCCTGCTGAGTCTTGGTTTCAATGTTGGAAGAGTGTGGGTGTGTGTCGAGTTACGTTTATCCATTAGAGCATATGTGCATGCACAGTATGTTAGTGTGCATGTGTGTGTGTGTGTGTGTGTGTATGGTGGTACCGTATGTCTTGCAGCCACTGTCATCTTCAAGTGTCTCCCTTACTTTCTTGCAGTCTGCCAAATGACACAGAGCAATTGAGCAGCTGCTCTCATAGGGCCAAAAAACCCACCCTGAGCAAGAGGGTGTCCAGCTGAAAGAGCAGGAGAGGGGGAATGAGAACAAAGTAATAAAACTCTATCTCCTTTGTTTTGTTTGTTTTTCTTTTTTCTTTTTGTTTTTTTTTGTAACTGTTGTCTCCCTGACCTCCCTCGCTCACCCGCCCGTCCTCCCACCTCCACCCCACGTGCTGGTTTCCTCCTCTTTCCCTCCATCTTTCTCTTTCTCTTTCTGTCTGCAGGTATCTTACCATCTGCCTCTCTCTCTCTCTCTCTGTCTCTCTCTCTAGTTGATGTTGTTGATGTACAGTGTTGATGCTGTCCTCTGACTTGTGTTTTTTAGTGGTGTTGTTTTGTTTCTTCCCCTCCTCCCCTTCCTCCTCCTCCTCCTCCGCACCCTTCCTCCCTCCTCCTTCCCTCTGCGCAGGTCCCAGTGGCACCAATATCATAATAGGGTCCATCGCAGGTGCTATTCTCCTGGCAGCTATAGTCCTAGGGGGAACAGGATGGGGATTTAAGTAAGAGTTCTGGCATGCCTTTGTGTACCTGTCTGCTTCTACCTGAAGGAACCCCCGCCCCCGCCACTCTCACCCGTCTAAAATAGATGCCCGTTTGCAACTCAGGGGAAAGGGAAACGGGGAATCCAGTCGAGCTCGACCGTGTAAATGCTAGAACTACTCTTGGCTTTAAAAAGCAGCATCAAACCAGTTGTTTTGTTTGTTTTCTTCTCTGATTGAATCATTAATCAACCCTGAGCTCCGTCCTGCACCTCTCCTCCCCATCCCTCCACCACAAGCTCAGCCTTTTTATTGTAATGACAGGGCAGGACCGAGGCGTTAATCTGCCAGGAACCTCTGCAGGGCTTCTCTCAAAGTCCGCCAGATTTATTAGCCTGTTATGAAAAAGTGCAATGGTTACAGTGGATTGCCGTAAACACCCTTTTTTTAATAGGTTTTACCTTTGGTGCTCTTTTAGCCTGTTTTATCCTCTTAGCAGCATCCTAACCCCAAATGCCCTCACTGATGTGCTTCTTCTGCACTGCTCCACCTGTGCATGCTTGCTATTGTTCACTCCTTATACTCTAACCTAAAAGGACTCTTTACTCACAGTTGGATTTATAAGATAATTGTGACTTCTGAAGAGCTTTGTAAATTGAAAAGCTAATTTTTAAAAACTTCTAGCATTTAGCAGGCAGTCAGTCCTTTTAGGGCCGGAGGTAAGTGTCTGTGCATGTGTGCATGAGCTGTAAGCAGGAAGTGTTCACCTCCTAGTCAAACTTCTGGCTTGGAAGGTGGAGGAAACAGTTACTTGTACAGCATCTTGTCAGACTCTATGAGGCTGAGAGGGTCAGTGCCATGACTATAACAGACCTGCTGCATGTGATTTCATCACTGTGATCAGAGAGGACTAGTGGATGAATTATGGATCAACTAACTGATTGTTAAATTAAATTTAACTGATTAAATTTTTGACTGTAAAATCTCATAGCAATGTGGTTAAATCTCAATTAATGTACAGCCAGTCAAACAAGGGAGGAAATGATTCATATATCGGATCAGTTTGTATTTCCACATTTCACATTTAGGCCTGTTGATGCTATTTTTAATCTACTAACTGTTAATGAATGAGCTTATTCTTGTGCAGTTACTCTGTTTTTGCTTATTTGCCCTTTAAATTTCACGCAAGATCTAATGTAAGATGATCAGCTTCTTAACATGCTTTTAAAAGAGGGTTAGCTTGCTTTTTATTAGTTATTTTTTCCTGTTGTCGTTGATGTGTCTTGACATTTTGTCTTTTCTCCCACGTTGTGCTCATGGGATGCAGGAACATTCGAAGAGGAAGGTATAACCCTGCAGGACCATGACCATGTGATAAGCTGTCCATAGACAAAAGTCTCATCTCAGATTCCCTCAGAACAGCTACTTATTTCTTCATCCAGCATGTGGAGTAGATCCTCACAGAGCCATAAGCTCACTTTGCATATCGTAGCTTTTTTTTTGCTTGAATACTAATCCCAATTTTGATTCTTGCAAAGAAAAAAAACTTCATATCTCATGAAATTCCATGTAACGTTGTAGAGCAGAACAGCTTCTTCCATTTCTCAAGCATCTTCACATGCAACACTCTGCCTTTGTTTTTCTCTCTGCTGACACTCTCTGTGTTTACTTCTCTTTCAGATCTGGCGGAGGATAAGATGCCTGTCTGTCTTTGTGTCTCTGTGTCCTGTCTACTCCTTTCTTCCTCCTCGCACTGTGTCGTTTTCACGTTGGAGAAGAGGGGAACATTAAAAAAAAAAAAAGTCTTCCACTCCTGTCCCAAAATCTCTCCAAACCTCTTTCGGTTGTTGTTTTCCTCCACGCCCTCGTCTGCCCCCTTTTGTCTGTCCTCCTCTGGGCCTGTGGAGCTCCTCTCACCATACCAGCCAAATCATGCTCGTGTGGCTGCTGCCAGCAGACCACTGAGGATTGTGTCCGGGCCATGCCTAGAGCGAGCAGGTGGCTCTCCCTGTGGGAGACGCCAGGGTCTTCCTCCAGTCTGGTGGCTCTGAGAATATGCTTCTGTGTCTGTGTACCTCCCTCTCTCACATCTTGGACAGTACGAAGAAGAACATATCATCGGTGGACCAATTTGTCAAGAGACTTGTCTTTCCAACGCCTGCCTGCCTACACAGAAAACTAAACCTGCAGCCAACTGAATGTTGGACTAGCACACAGACTGGCCAAGAGTCTGAATTCATTTAAAGGAGCTTAACGGTTTCCCGTCTTTTTAAAAGAGAAAGACCTGAAGCAGCTCCTCGAAAGCCAGGGCCTCGACTTGGTGCATCTGAGAGAAGATAATTATGTTTTTAATCTACAACATGGACATAAATCTGAAAAGAACAGGGGATTGTTGTTAGCATGTTTTCCAAAGAGAGACTGAGGAAAGACTGACCACGTTAAAGGAAAGGCTCTAACACCAGTCGAGTTAAGCAGAGACCAGAATGATAACTGACCTTGTGTTCATTGTTATTTGTTCTTTTAATGTGAGGCACCCCCTCCTCTATACACACACATTTTCCAACACACATGTGCACGCACACATTCAAGTCTTCAGGTACTAAAAGAGAAGCTAAGTATAATGGTTTTGGGATCATTTTAAACCACTGAACTTTGAAGCAGCAGAGACCGTAACTCAGTGTTTTCAAGCAGAGACTGTCCAACATGCATTCCACAATATCTGTGTGTGTGTGTGTGTTTCTGTCTGTGTGTGGTGTGTGTGTGTGTGTGTGTGTGTGCGCGCGCTCACGACTTTCAGGCCCAAAGTTTGTACACTTAGGAGGTTAAATGTGTATGTCTGTTCACAAGTGAATGTATGCGATTTTTAAAGAAAGGAAGAATGTATGTGTGTTTACATTAGTGTTAGGGGCAGTTGTGTCCGTGTACACCTTAACACTCCTCCTATCACAGGTAGATAGGCAGGTTTTTACCTCTAGATGATCATCTCTTTCTACAAACTGTTGTGCGCTGCAGCCATGGTCCCATAAAGGCAGCACATTAATAAAGAATTTAACAGTTTTTATGTGGAGTATCTACAGAAAATGAGCACTAGCCAACTGTATGCACACCCATTTGTAAATATGTGCAAGATATACTGAATGTTAAATGCACTGTATGAAGATTTATTTAAAAGCTATGTTAAAATAACGAGTCGTATCTGTTTTCAGCAAACATGAAGCCGTCGGTCTCTTGACACGAACTGCATCTGCAAATCTCTCCTGTAGTCTCTCCGCTGTCCCCCCCCCCCGCATCTTTAAATGTGGCGTAGCAGCTAAGCTAGCTGTGTCGCATCTCTCTTATCATTCCAGCTATCACTTTAATGTCATGGACTTTTTGTACATTTGTTGATAGCCCTGAGCCCTGGGTGAACGCCTCAGCCCGGAGGCTTTGTAAATGATCCCTGCTGTAAATGAGATAGAAGAGATCTAGTCTGGGGGTCCGGGAGGCAGTTTTTGTCTGAAACTGTTTGCGTGTGTGAGGTCAGTTTGGTTCATTTGAGCTTTGCACTATGGCAGATGCACTATTGTTATTAATACAATATGTACAGAGTTGGTATCAAGTACAATCTGTTTGATTTTAAAGTTCAGGGGAAAAAAAAGAGAATTAAGATGCATCTTATCCCATATTTTTAGACACTATCTTTTTGAATTGAGACAACAAGAAAGAAATGAACTGAAGCTTGTAGTTGAATCGATATGGATGGAAAATAAAAGTATGGAAACATGAAATCACATGTGGTCTCACCTCTTGCAGGCTTCCTGTTTTATTTTTTCTTTTATGGTTTTAATACTTTCTTAGACCTGAGAGTTTTATGATCCATGAGTGCTTTTTAAATGTAATAATTATCTTTCAGTTACACTGCAGTTCGTTTGGGACAAACAGTATTTTAAAAAAGTCATTAATAGTCTTTGAAATAGTGGCTGCAACCTCCAATTATTTTATGATTAATTTAGATTTTTTCATTTGTTATTTAATCAAAATCAAATAAGTGCTAAAAATAAATCCCAGTTTTCTGAAGCTCAGACCTTCATCTCCAAATTGCTTGATTTGTTTAACCAATAGTCTTAAGACCCAGGTTCTCCAATTTATGATTTAAAACAGAAAAAGCAGCAAAATCTCACATTTAAAAAGCTTAAACCTGCAGATTTTGGACTTTTTTTAAATATAAATTACTTAAATAATCTAATGATCATCATAATGTATCATCAAATCATTTTAACACAGCTGTATTCAGAGTGGATGTTGCATCTCATGCATTTTCAGGATTTCATTGACATGAAATCACAAAAACAAAACATTTATATTAAAATATTACTTTAATTATGAACAAACTGATTGGTTGACAAAAGCTACAAGTCACCTTCCTTTTAAACAACGGCACAGAGGCAGCTTTCATTAAATAAAACTGTAAAAGTCATTAACAAGAACTGGCATAAAGGCCAACAACTGGTTCTAAAAAACACCTTTAAAAGGCTGATGACAGCCAAGACAGAATATGTCAATCGCTAATATTGATCAACATGACACATAAGTTTGTCCATTTATGCTACACAGCCGAGAGCCACGTGTGCTTTTTCCTGCTGAATACTGATGGGATGTCTGTCTGAAGGAAGGTCGGCGTCCTTTGGTATGATCGGATCAGATCAGACCGAGCTGGACGAGGACAGACGTCAGTCGGCGACCTCTCCGGTGTCCCACTTCGTTTTGGGTTCCTGCCACCACTCAGCCAGGAAGGACTCCTCGTAGTCTCCCAAACCCTCAAACTCTGCGTCAGGATGCTCCAACTGAGAGGCGGCCATTTCTTCTGGACTCACCACGTCCTTAAAAACACACACGCAAACACTCATTTAACAACAGGCACCTTATTTACCGTCTTACCTCCACTCTACCTGGCAAAAAGATACTTTTACCTTCTTATCTCTGTAAATCTGCCACCTCTGCACCCTGTAATTCAGCCTGAACTCTCTCAATGGCCCCCCCTCCTCCTCTCAGGTCCAGGCAGCGTGCAGAGATGGGAGTGGCTGACCTGAGTTAAATGGATGTGGCACAGCCTCAGTGGCCGACACCTCCCAGCCACATACCACACGCTGCTGGCGGAAAACACAGCCCCCCCCTCCTGCTCTCTCTCTCTGCCTCAGCTTTTCTCTCTTCCTTTCATGCTCAGAGACTCTTTTTTCTTGTGCTCCCCCTTTTCATAACCTCAACAGCAGCTTGCACTCAGAGTAACCTACTAGTTTACTCCACCAAAGGATATGTTTACAACACTACATATGTTTCAGAATATTTTTATTGACTGTAAAAAAATAGTTAAAGGGTGAACTTTTTAGAGTCTAAAACAAAGGAGGCAAACTCTACAAACACAAGCAAATTCAGTGATTGTTGAGCCAAATCCAAGTGTCACTTCAGGAAAACACATTTTCACACTCAGGGTTGTCCGGGCCTGCAGACAGTTTGGTGTTTTATCTTTCTGTCTCTGAAACATCTGTAGACAGAATTTTGTCTGAAAGCCTGAGATAAAATCAGCATAGCTAGATACCACGGTTTGGTGTATGTAAGTTCAAAAAAATAACCCTGTAATTTGGATAAAATGGTCCTTTAATCCATCCCAACTGTGGCATTTTATTACCTAATTAATTAAAGCAATAATGATGTTTTAAGATAAAATATACTGTTTCTTCAAGGTAATGTCTGTGTGAATAGCTCATATTTTCTGCAGATTCAGTACCTGCTGACACTTCTGTAGAATTAATACTCGGCTCTAACCTCAAGAAAGACGATGTAACTTTAAAAGAAAAATAACAGACTTCCTCTTTCATATAAAACACTTAAATCATGACAAACAGGACGTAACTTTGCTGAATTCAGTGCCTGATTTTCTCTGCTAAGGCCAGCGGGGAATGGTGGCTAATGTTAGCTGATGTTAGCATACTTCAGGAAGGCCTGTGTATCAGTCATATAAGAGTTGTGTAACTCATAAGACTTTTCCAAACTTGTATTACAGCTACAACATGTTTAAGCACTTAACAACATTGAACTGCTGCATCATGTATGCATCATATCTGTTCTGTATATCACATCACATGTCCTGTGTTCGGCCTTACAGTTCACATTTTTTGATTTGTGATGATGTAAAAGCATCAGTTCTCCGTTTACACAGATGGAGAACTTGTTTTTTAAACAGCAAATCAAATGCCAGCTGCTGTTAGTGAAGTACAGACCTTTTTTCTTTCTTTTAATGACAAAAATATGAAACAAAAACATATTTTTAAATGCACTGAATAAGACAACATTGTCACTGTCCTCAAAATATCACTCAGCTTCACAAAACAGTAGCAGCTTACCTCATCGTCTGTTTGTAGGTAGTTCAGTGTGAACTCCAGCATCTCTTTCTGCTTGTTTGTCTCGTTAAAATATCTCAGAGCTTCCTGAAAAAGAAAAGTGACAACAGCTCTTATGTTGACCTGAACGGCAGCCAAGAACACACCAACTTCTGACAGTTTTAAAGCTCTGTGCTAAGCAACGATATTTGCCTGTCGTCCTTTCGTTCACTGCTTTTCTTGCCTCTCAGTTCAGATGCCTCAAAGTATTTACAGCAGCACCTTCACAATGCAAAGTTTATGAGGCAGCACACTCGCAGCTGCTGCA
Organism: Acanthurus lineatus; assembly: GCA_029814665.1. Classification (NCBI taxonomy): domain Eukaryota; kingdom Metazoa; phylum Chordata; class Actinopteri; order Acanthuriformes; family Acanthuridae; genus Acanthurus; species Acanthurus lineatus. Next base: position 5,349,022 of record JAPZDV010000009.1, read on the forward strand.
CCAAGTGTAAATATGGCAGAACAAGTCAGGCTTAAAAGTATAAGGGTTTCTAATCACCACCTTCAGATTGTGTCTACTTTATGCATCCTGCTTTGGTTAAGTAATAAGCATAAACAGTGTGAACTTTCTGCTGCCTTTTAACAACCAAACCACAGCAGATGAACCACCAGTTCCACCACCAAAGTCATGGCAGCACCAAAAAAAGGGACAGCAATTAGATCTTAAGCCATGTTTCCACCCAAAGTACCAGGAACTTTGAATCCCAGGAACTTTTTTTTTTTTAGCAACCTTTGACCAGTTCTCTTCTGCATTTCCACTGCAGTCAAAGACACCTGAAGAAAAGGTGAATTAGTCAGCTGACGAACACGTCACAGCTGTTTATTCACATCATTTCTGCACACAAAGTTTGTAGACTTTGGAAACTACACTTCCTCACACACCTCAAGCAAAAACTGTTTCTGGGGATTAAAATAATTTAGACAACTAGTCCCTGCAGTGGAAACACACTGAGTTCCCCCCCAAAAGGTTCCTAGTTCCTTGGGAAAGTTCCCTCAGGAGAAAAGCAGCACTCACAGGCCGAGGCTGGAAGTCGCTGTCCTCGAGTCCCCACTGCTCGCGGTAGAAGCGATAGTACGCTACGTTTTGAAGCATCACTTGGTCTTTCTCATCAAACAGCAGGTAGCTGGCTGCACACGGAGCAGCGTTCTTTACATCGTTCACTGCAGATGAGCCAAAATAATACATGTTAAACCAATATTAAAATGAAAAAAAAAAGTCTGAATCCACAATAACAGATCTTGGCCCACAGTTCTTACATTTATAATAGGAAAACTGGAGGTAGTGATACATGGTGGCTACAAACTTCTCCACAAAGAAGCCTCCAACGCTGGGTGTTAGATGCTCTTCACATTTTACTTTACATTTCAGCACATCAGTGAAGAGATCTGAGGGAAGCAAGAGACAGGAAGTGAGCAAAAACAAACAAAAAAATATCATATCTGAAAAACATACTGAAGAGAAACACTTCTCCTCTCACCTGCCAGGGTTGGATAGAAGTCTTTGAACTCTAAGATCTCATACGAGCCCTCGCAGCCCGCTAAACAGCTGTTGTATATTTCAAAGTACTGTTTGATGGCCTGCTCCATGTTTCGGGCACTGTTGCTGAAGTCTCCGGCGTTGTAAAGCGTCACACTCTTCAGAAAAACACTCTGGATAACAAAGAGATTAGTTAGAGTTCAGCCTGATTTCAATTTGCATAACTAATCAGGATCACAATGTTAATCTACCAACCTCATAGGGCTGCTCCTCGTGGTCGATGAGATATTCTTCCACATCCATCAAACTCTTGTAGTATTTCATGTTCTTGGTCAGAGAGGGATCCGTCGGGTTCTTCTTCAGGAAGGTGTGGGCCGCTGCCACCGCCTTCTCCACGTTGTTGAGCTGAAGAAGAAGAGATGGTTTTACAATCATAGTTTGAGGGGACAATATCTGACCCTCTGACCCCTTTGCTCCAAAAAACTACAGACAGATGTGTTTCATCTGAGCATGAATTCTTGTTGGATCAACGACTGGAGAAATAACTTGGTTTTGTATGCAGAAATATAAAAACAGTGGCAAGAAAAAAAGCTTCACCTTTTACCAGACTGATAAGAGCAGAATAGATAAGAAAGTCCTCCAGTTTTATTGTTTTAGATAAAGTCTTTTGATTTGGTGAGAATCAATAACAGCTCCAGCTTCTGGAGAATCCCAGCAGTCAGAGTTTGTGATGGAGGCACCGCCTTACACCGAGTTTTAAAGGGTTAGAATGAATGAATGACAGCAAGAGTGTGTTGTGTGCAACAACATGGCCATCAACCAGAGATCACTACACATTTCATTAAATTAAAACATTATTCACAGATGAGATCAGACTCTCCGTCTTGTGAGCACACCCGGTCCCCATCACCCCGTCTGACGGAGAAGAATAAGGGGATTGTTCCGCAGTAACACTGGAAGAGACGTGGCACATGCTCACCTCCTGCTCGGTCGGCAGGAGGGCGCAACAAAGCAGCGGGGGAGTTTTACTCCACAGCTCACCGACAACAAGTTTCCTCTCGGTGAGTCAAACCGAAGCCATCTGCTGCGAGGAACCGACAGCAGACACGTTACTTTAGCGATTACACCCGTTACGCACAGTAATGGTTACTCCCCCACTGTCCAAGTCCCGTTGTACACAATGCAGTGAGTTTCTAAAGATCAAAGCACAATTTCATAAGATTTAACAGCATCAGTTTTGAGCATTAGGGAGTTTTGAGCCCCAATGTAGCATGAATCGTGTTGTTTTGAACTAATAGAGGTAAAGGCCTGCAGTTATTTCGCACTCCAGTCACGAGCACAACACCGGACACATGACGCGTTTGGTCTCACCTGATAGTGTGCGTACTGAATGTACCGATACGGTATCCTTTTCTCGAAAGTTTCCAGTAAATCCCTCCGCGGATATGCGAGCTTAAACACTGGAAACTCGGCTTTGCACTTCTTGAGGCACGCAGCCCTCAGCAGGATGTGGCGCACGACGCGGAGGCTGCTGTCGGTGAACACGGTGTCGTTATCCCGGCTGACGGAGCTGCAGTTGCGGCTACAGAAAGCCTCGCTGTCCCGCAGCAGCCGGTGGAGCCGCAGGCTGAGCTCCAGGAACTTGAGGCTCTCAGCCCAGTTTTGCGCAGCGTACTGCTCCAGCGCGTAACTGTACGCGGAGTCCAGCGGCATGATGTCCTTCTGGGGGAAACTTTTGAAGCTGTACGTCTCATACTGAGCCTCCATCAGGGCCGGGAGGAGAAGAGCCAGACACAAGCTTCTCAGGAGCATCTTGGCCTCCGGCTCCAGCAGGAGACTCTTCTTGTTTTGAATGGATCTGGAAACTTCCTCTTTCTTCACCAAGGAACGCTCATGTCTGCCTGCACGTAGGCTGGGAAAGACCGAGTTAAAGTAGATGCTCAAAAACAGGAGCATCCGGCGCAAACTTTCAGAATAAAAGCCTTGTTGTGCTCGTTTTTTAAAATGTTGAACCCACTTACTTGATGTCACAGCCAGACAGTTAAGTGTAGTGCTTTAGATATTTAATGCACCAGCATTAAAGTTTGTAGTCCCTCAAACAATTTAGAGAGGGGAAAGTAGAACAAAAGTGCTGAATTACCTGAAGCAAGTTTGTTATATTTTTTAAAAATTAATATAAAAAAATGGCTGTCATGCAAACATGTAGTAGCATCAATGCTAGAAAGCCAAACATTTGCACGTTACATTTTCAAAAATGCAGAGATCAGCTTAGTGTTTTATTTACATTTATTACTGGGTTTAGTGTTTTGTGTCTGTAAATAAGACCAATAGAACTTATTGATTTGGCAACCTCGGGCATTTTTTCTAACCAAATTTTCAACGCACAAGAAGATTAAATAACTGTGTAAATCATCTTGTATCTACATCCCTATAGAAGAGAAAATCTACTACTGAAAATTACTTTTTAAAAAACAAGTCCGTACTTCCGGTATAAATGGTGGTAACTCTCGCTTACTTGACACAGACGTCACAGTCTGAGTTTGGACCCAAAAGAAAGAAAGATGGTCCACCTTTCCTCACTGATTTCAGGGTAACTATCGCCAGGAGACCATCGCTTAACTTTTTACCTAAGAGTGTGCTTTTCGTTGTTGTTTTTTCTCATTTTTTAAAAATGATTTGATCAATTTTTCTTTAATAAAATATTCATAAAGCATATTGTGAATATTTGTTAAAGAGTGTCTACATGTTGTAAGTTTGGCTCTGATTTGTATCAACATTCCTAGCAAAGTGACATGTTGAGATATGAGTAAGTGAGATTTGAAAATGATAAACTTCACGTTTAAAATGTTCAAAGCCTTGCAGTGTGGTTTTGGGGGGGGGTGGGGGGGGGGGTGTCTGGCTGTCGGAACCAGAGCGTCTCTTTTCATGTGTTAAACAGATGTGCAGAAAGACAGAAAGAAAGACAGTTCTGTTTAGAACATATAAGCCCACAAACAGTCTGAACCAGTCATTGTGACAGGAGAGAATGACTTCAGATTATAATTTTCGGCTCGTCTCATACGTGAGTGAAATCATGGGGCCAGGCTTCAGAGCCAGGCTTTACACGTTTGCAGAATTCCATCAAAAAGTGGGTGGGGGCGCAGGGGCCACTCCTCCCCCTGCTGCTGCTTCTGCTCTCAGTGACCCGAAAGATGTGTCAAGAAAAACAGAAAGAGACGGAACAATACCGGAAGGTTTATTAAGTACTTTTTTAGAATAAAAGCTTAAGTAGATGTAAATTAAATTCTATAGCATTGACACAAGTGTATCTTTATCTTTTTAGGTAACGCCATCTTATAGGCTACATCACGCTGACTATTTTTTTCTATAGATAACAAGTTTTCATATTTCAAAATGTTTTATGTTTTAGGTCACTTGCATTATTTTGGTGAAAAGCATACTTTTGTTCCTAAGAATTAATCAACTTATAGCTTATGCTGTGCTCTAATTTAAGAAAATGTAACTTTAAGACAAAAAGGATACTCGGGCATGAAAGATTAAAAAACGTTGTTTTAGACATTTGAAAACGACATTTAAAATACATTCTTCCAATCTTTTGCCCTTTTAATAATAAGAAGACATTTATTTTTTAATTATAACCGGAAGTAGCTTCTCTCATTCTAGCGCTCTTGACGCAGCTCTGCGTTCCCAAAGTTCTTGCGGTACATCTCTCCTCAGTCCAGCCGCATCACCCAGCTGGCGGCCGGGCTTCAGCTCAGCGAGCCTCCGCTGTTACTGTCACGACTTTGCCAAATGGATCTGACAGTAGTTTCGTTTGTTTTGTTTTCCCTTCATGTAGTCAGTGTGAATTGCAACCCGGGGCCGTTAGTGGATGTTGTTGTCGATCGGTACAACATACCGAGTTTTTGTCGTCGAGAGGTTCAAACAGAAGATTTTGTCCGGTATCATTTCAACGGCTCCTTCTATGCAGACGGGAAAAAGTTTGACTCCAGGTGAAAATACAGCGACACGCACCGTTTAACGTCGATTAATCGAGACTGCGTCCATTCATAACATTAATTTTTTTACAGAAATGTACAACTTTGTGTTTAAAGTTAAGAACAAGCTAGGCTAACAACACACCTCACGTGCACACGCGAAAATATAACATCAGCGCGCAGCATGTAATTTTAAGCTAGCTCTGATTTAAATTCAAGCTTTCCTGCTGTGATTAAAGTGCTGCAAAGTGCGGTGTGAAGTGTGTGTGCAGTGATTTTACTAAAAGCACAGAAAGTACAACAGCTGATACAACAACTGCAGACGTGTCAATCTCTGGACTCTTGTCTGTTTATTAATGGATTAATCCAAAATCTATCATGCTTATAAGTTGAAAAACTTAGTATGTTTCCTTAAAAATTCCTGATTTATATTTTTGTAGGTTTTAGCATGAAGGAATCAGCTGTGAGCAGAGAAAAAGGTTTAGTTTTTTCACTGTTTATTGTGATTGATATTTAAACATCCAGGTTATTATAAAAAAATAGCTGATCATGACCAAGTCTAGAAGGAAGTGAAGTCATTTAAATAATACTGCAGATGTGGCTGAGACATTGGATGCTGATTTTACAGCACCATAAAAATATTAGGACATCATGTCTCAACAATTTAAATAGTCGTTTTCTTACATTCTGTTTTGATTTTTCAACCTACTTCATAAATTTCAGTGTTTTTATCTTCCTCTCTGTCTGTAGTCATGACAGAGGCAAGGAATACATCAGTCAGGTGGGCCTGGGCAGACTCATCGCAGGGATGGACCGTGGTCTTCAGGGAATGTGTGTGAATGAACGCAGGAAGATCACAATCCCCCCACACCTGGCCTATGGAAGCGTTGGAACAGGTGCAGACAAACAGGAAACACGGACTGGCATTTTTTTTGTGTGTGTCTGTTATTTGTGCTGGTTTGTGTGAATCTGTGTTGTCTGTCTGACAGGTGGTGTAATCCCTCCTGATGCCGTGTTGGTGTTCGATGTTCTCCTGCTGGACATATGGAACACTGAGGACAAGGTCGAGATTCGCACGATCAGCAAACCTGCGAGCTGCAACCGCACCGCTGTGGCTTCGGATTTTGTCCGTTACCATTATAACGGCACCTTGCTGAACGGCGCAGCCTTTGACTCCAGGTGAGGCTGCAGTGTGGTGAAGTGTAGTGCTTTAAGGTGAGATGACAGTGAGCAACATTCAGGTATCTCTTGTGTGCTTTCTGCTATTTTCAAGAACTTTGAATTGTTCTTCATGTAGTTACTCGAGGAACGCAACCTATGACACCTTCTTGGGACAAGGCCTCATCATCAAAGGTATGGACGAGGGTCTCTTGGGCATGTGTGTTGGAGAGAGAAGGATCATCATCGTCCCACCCTTCCTGGCGTACGGAGAGACCGGCTCTGGTACGAACTAAGAATGTTTAAATAACTATGTTTGTATCAGATAATTTCACCTTCCAAAATATAAGCTGTTAAAGAAGTAAATTTGTTGAACTGTCAGAAACTATTTGGTGCTTAAAACAAGTTACATCAGTGTAGCATGTGGTCTCCTGAAAGTAATGTTTGTCAGTACTTAAGTTTCATTCTACATTTGACGGCTGTAAATTTTATTGTATTTCATTTAGCATTTTATCTCATTTACTTTCATTTTCAGCTCATATCATTGTTGTATGACAGAATCCTATGAAAATACTCTCTGAAGGTGTGTTCAAGTACATGTTTAGTGTTCAGGTTTGATTATTGTTTACTTCCTTGGTGCACTTAGTTCTTCAGGAGAGTCCAAGCTTGTTGCATTAATGAACAGTAATGATGTAAGAAAAAAAAGTAAGATAGGATTTGTGAGTTAAAAGTCTACTTCTCTGCAAGCCAATGCATGTCCAAAGCTCCAAAACACATTAACATGAACGAAAAAAGGTCTGCCTGGAAGGTAGGAGCTAAAATCTGCCCTGAACGAATCTTCAGACCAGCGTAAAGTATTTGTGACTGGTCTGAACCTGAAAGCTGCAACTTTTACTTTTTTCCTAACAGGAACTCGGATCCCTCCCCAGGCTACGCTGGTGTTTGAGGTGCTGATGGTCGACATGTTCAACCCAAAGGACGATCTGATCGTGGAGGTGAAGGAGGTGCCTGAAGGCTGCAAACGCAGGACGGTGAAAGGGGATTTCATTCGTTATCACTACAACGGCACCTTCCAGGATGGCACAGCCTTCGACTCGAGGTAAACGAGATTTCTCTGTTCATAGAAATGAATAAAATATGAGCATAATTAACTTCTGAGTGTTACACTTCCTTTGACAGCTACCAGCGAAACAGCACCTATAACACTTACGTCGGCATGGGATATGTGATCCGAGGGATGGACAAAGCCCTGCAGGGGCTGTGCATGGGAGAGAAGAGGAGGGTTACTGTCCCTCCCCACATGGCGTACGGCGGAGATGGAGTTGGTAAGTTTCACACATGAATTTAGAAACATTTAAGACACTGAAAACCAACCAAAAAACCACTAACTCCTGTTTATGTCACTGTTTATGTACACTGCCCTGTTTATATTTTCTCTCCGGCTGTAGGAGACCTCATTCCCGGCTCTGCTGTGCTGGTCTTTGACATTCACGTCATTGATTTCCACAATCCTGAAGATCTGGTCGAAATTAAAGTTACCCACAAGCCTCAGGAATGCAGCATGACGAGTGAAGCTGACGATTTGATTCAGTATCGCTATAATTGCTCCTTGATGGACGGCACCCTGCTGTACTCCTCGTGAGCGCCCTCTGCTGTTCACTCTGCTTCACTGCATCCTCCTCCTGGTTCATGCATGTAATCATTGCTTGCTCCTTGTCTGACAGATTTCAGTTTGCTTGGAAATGTGTATGTAATGCTGTTTTCACCAGCACGTGTGCCTGCATGGCTTGAGATTTGATCAAGTGAAAAGTTTTATTTAGCTTTACTTGTTTTTAAAAAAATTAAAATTAAGAATAGTGACAGTAATGTGTCCATTTCCAGAGACCAATTCAAATCACCTTCCATCACAACTCTCGGGGCAAACACAGTGATCACGGGTCTGGAGGAAGGTTTGATTGGCATGTGTGTGGGTGAGAAGAGGGAGGTGATCGTCCCACCACACTTTGGACATGGTGAAAATGGAGGTCAGTCACTGTAGATGCTCAAATCACCTTCTGCTCTCGCTTTCTCTCTACTCTGAATCATGTTTTCTCTCCTCTGTCTTTTCCAGCTGAGGGAGTTCCCAGGAGTGCGGTGCTCTTCTTTGAGCTGGAGTTAGTGGAGCTACAAAAGGGTGTGCCTGAAGGCTACATGTTTGTGTGGCTGGGAGACAGCCCCGATCCTCTCTTTCCTGCTATGGACCTGAACGGTGACAAAGAGGTCCCTCTAGAGGAGGTGAGCAAGCAAGCCAGGTCCTGTCACATTTTCCCTGCTAAATAAATCTTTCAAAGCAAGACAACCAGCCTTGGTATGTGCGATGAAAATGCTTTTAACCATGTGACCTAATGTTTTCATGTTTTTCTACAGTTTTCCGCTTTCATCATGCTCCAAGTTAAAGAGGGCAAAGGTCGTCTTCGCCCGGGGGTCGACGCCCAGAGAATCATTAAAGACATGTTTGATTACCAGGACCCCAATAAAGATGGAAAGATCATAGAAGATGAACTGAAACTTCAGGTGGATGAGGAGTCTGAACAAGTGAGACGGGACGAGTTGTAAGGAGGACAAATTCAGTATTTCACTGATGGTGAGGAGCAGTGATGCAGTGACTGGGGTTATCTGTCATCTTAGCAACTGTAGCGTAACTATTCTGAAAATGTTACAGAGACTGAAACATTGTTAAGCCTTCAGGCAGTCTGACAGTTTGCTTTTAGATTATATTAAAATGTCACCTGTTGCAGCAGAACCAGTCAGTCAGTCAGTCAGACCATTTCAATGGAGCTGACAACACATGAAAGCATCTGGATGTGGTGAACATGGAACAGCTGTTTAAAAATGTGAAAGGGAGTGAAATCGTGTTCACGTTTGGCTCAAGTGTTCACAGTGAACCATCTGAGAAAGCATCTGGGCGGGGCCCTTTCCAGTCAACGCAGCGCCTCATGGAAATAGATGAAAAACCACTGGTTGTACAGTCTATACGGGAGTGAAAATCTGTTTAGGGAAATTTTATTACAAGTATGTTGTGTAATGTAAATTAAACTTTTATAATAAAAAGCAGAATTTCTCCCACACTGTGTACATACACACCTGATAGTCTGATGGATTTAAATTCAGTAGTCTGATTATTGGTGAAAGCATCTTTAATGAAACATGATGTTTAGAAACGGATGACACCACCTTTTATTTCAGAAAACTTGGACAAATGAAGAGATAATGAGTTTGGACAAAAGTAGATAAAAAAAAAGCATGACTGACCCTCATGGCATATTGTCCACAAGTGACAGTGAAAACTGTGATTATTGAATACTGACTGAACCATCGATTATTAAGTTTTTGGAAACTTGTTTGTTTCAGTGCACAGCTTCTTTTTCTAAACCATATAGTTTAGATGACTATCTCAAAATATGTAAAAAAAAACATGTTTTTGTTTTTTCTTTGTAATACTTCAGCGGCAGCAGTTAGTTCTTAAAAATCATCTAAAACCTCTGCTGTGCTTAAAAAAGTGGTGTGTATTTTTTTGTTTTTTTTTTTTTACCTTAAAGTCAAGTCTGCACTTTTCTGTTAAACAATAACTTCTTTCCATAAAAAATGCAACCTGTACTGTACACTTGGCAATATGACCAAAAACTGGAAGACTTTACACTGCAACAAAATGTTAGATATTTTTAACAATTTCAAGTTTCAGGTTAAAATTTGCTGGAGCTTAATTTTATTGTAAAAGGTTAGAAATCCGTCTCAAACCAAATGCAGAAGTCAAGTGTTGCCATTTATGTTGTGCGTTTTTCTTTCCCTTTATCATAACATCCAAAATGAGGAGCGTAACCGTCTGACAACACATTCTCCCACACAAACATGCATTTTACACACTGCACAATAGCCACACAGTGCAAACCTGGCTTCCATCAATTACAGTATGGTCCAAATGCAGCATAACAAACATGAGAGGAAGGCCAAAGGACAAGGATAGAAAAGGGTGACGTGGTGCGTGAGCTGTGGCTGTCAGCCTAACTTAGTAAAATAAAATTAAAAACCAGATGACACGTTTGTAGTTGGTTTTCTTAAGCCTTTAACTGGTATTTTGCGAGCAGAGGTCGCCTCAGCTGATGCACCAGAGTGTCCAAGAGTGTCCGAGAGATGGCCGGAGGTATTTTAAGTTCACTTGTTGCCAGTGAGGTAAAGCAGTACGGCATTCGGGACTTCTAAGGTTTCATCGTTTACCAGCACAATGTCATATGAATCCAAGTAGGACTGCTTCCTCTCCTCAACCTGAAAAAAAAACAAACAGATGAAAAGTGTAATAAAATGTCTGAAGAGAACTTTTTAGCAGTAAAAACAGAACATTTTTTTCTGACATAGGATAGATGAATGCGTTCCGGTTCTTAGAGCATCTCAGGGTGAAAGTTGCTGAATATTCTTATCCAGGCATTTTGAACAACTGCGTGTGTTTGCATTTTTTTTTTACCTTGTCATTGAGGAACCCAATCTTGAGGATGTTTTCCATGTCCTGAACCCCGTCAGCCATGTTCAGATCTCCCAGAGAGTCTCCCAGCAGTAGTACATTAGGCCGCGTCCGCAGCTCCTGGAAATGGCCGGTGTTGAGCAGCGCACCTTCTCTTTTATTGTAGATGTGGATCAGCTCTCCCTTAAAAGCCCTCATCACTCCCTGTAGATCAACAATCAGATGCATTATTTCAATCCCTGGAGTGGGAATCAAGTGGTAGTTTGTGGTGTAGTGACTCACAGTCTCATCGAAGTCCATGTAGTTGGAGAAGACTTTGACGTTGGGGTGAAAGACTTCAGCCTGGCGGATCACCTCCTCTAGGATGTCTCCTATTCCAGCAGAGAAGATGAGCAGAGGGATGCTGTGCTCGTGCAGGTGGTCAAAGAAGAGCTGGTAGCCTTCCCTGTTAACACATCAATCTATTATTAAAATACCATAAAACCAAGTAGTCTAAAATTTAATGTTATTAAATCGATTAAGAGGTCTTCAGAGAGAGCAGGGTTTCTGACCTCAGCTTGGCTTCAGACTCCTTCACCGCCGTGGCCAGAAGGTCTTTCCTAATTTCCTGCTGTACCAGTAGTTCATGGGCCTTAGTCCACCTGTAAGATATGGATACAGCCCAGTTTTTTAAACACATTAAAATACAGGATATATGTTTTTAGTTAAAACTATATTCATTTAATACTCACCACTCCACCATAAGGGGCAGCTTTTCCTCTACTGACTTTGTAGAGTCTATCTCTATTGGGTAATATGTGTCGAGCAGGTCCTTCAGCTAAAGGAGAGAGGACAATACTTAGGAACTGATAACTGGCTACTAAACATCTAGAACAGTGCTGCAATTTCCTAAATAAATACTGAACTGAACAAGTAACAAGATTCAATAGCAGGAAAACAATAACAGAAAGCATTTACATTTCTGTATTAGTACTGAATATGGTCATGGTCCTGTTTATCTTTGTATGTTTTAGTTTTTCCTTTTAGCCACTAGAGGGAACACGAACTATATATGACAGAATGAATGAATGAATGAAGGAATAAAAGATTAACCGTGTAGGTTCAATACTATATGTTTGTAGATACTTTATTTTTTTAAATTTGAACATAAACATTTCCAACCTTACCCTTTCTTTGCACTCATCGTCGATAAGATTACTGTTGTCAAGAATATCTGCAAAGAAACAGACAGACGCAATGACACAGCCAGGAGACAAAGTTTAGTCACAACAAACTTCACATTCAAGACAACCTCCAACTACAGCTTAAAGTGAGCTTACTGTGACAGGTTGGGCACCTTTTGCCATTGTATGCAAATCTTGTGAGGGTCATGTCAAAGTCTGAGATCACCTAAACGGAAAACAGAAAACAATACAATTATACACTATTTATTCATAATATTCATGCAGAGCACATACTATATGCAAGAAAACTGAGTCATATCTTAGTGTATACCTGCACGGTGTTGGAGCCAGCCTTCTCCATGGACTTTAGGATCTCCTTGACCCTGTTAGGGTCCCTCATACACACCGACGGGTTGGACAACTCTGAAATCTAATCATGGAAAATATGTGTGTATGAGTGTTAATAAGACTTTTCAACGAGATGAAGAGTAAATGCACAATACATCAGGATTGAGCTTTTCAAAACGCATCGTGCCTTCTAACAGAAGTGCAGCTCGACAGCTAATCATTCAGTAGCTAGCACCGATTTGATTTGCACACTTCAAGCTAATTGACTCCCTACCAGCACAGTGTTTATGATCAAAACACTGGCTCTGCAGCCATTATAACGATTTGTTTCTCTATTTCCTGAAACGCTACAGCGCTAAATGACGAGTTAGTAAACGTTAACCTTCGCTGGTACCGGTCACACTTGACGTTATTCACAGAAACGTTAGTAACGTTACAAGCTAAGATAGTTACGGTTAGCTAGCTGGCGTGCAAGTTCGTTGGTGTAACGTTTAAAAGTACATCCTTCTTGGTGTTTGATAATCCCGTTAAAACTAACTGAAGAAGATTACCATTTTGCTGAAGTCGGTTGCCGTGGTGTCATCAGTTGTCAGGCTCCGTTAATGTGCAGCTAACGTTAATGTTGCTGTATGAACGACAGATACGAAGCATCTATGTTAGCTTGTCTTCTGGTGTAGCGGTGAGTTCTGTTCGCCCGCAGATTGCGTGCATCCGGCGGGAGCGCGCACAGCTACGGCGAAAACTGCCAGGTGACTTTTATGGCAATGCACTGTTTCAAAGCAATATAATTTTTTTTGTAGGTGGTAAACCACGGAGAGAAACTGTCTGATGTCTCTTTTTTTATGTCATCAATGTTCAACTAGACTCAGTGGAGGTTGCACTTGCTATTGTTCCGAAATGTCTAAATACTGCTGAGGGCGAACACATTGATGCTATTGAATGTGAAGAAATTACTGTCGGGTATTAAAATACACTCTGTCAAACTCAGTAAACACAGCAAGTACAGATAAAACATAATATCTTAT
>JAPZDV010000009.1:5362322-5415558 GCA_029814665.1 Acanthurus lineatus
CTTATCTAAAATTTAATTTTAATTTGTTATTTTAAATCAAATTTGGATAAGATGTATTGAAGATAAGATATGTGAATAACAAAGAAAAGACCTCAATAAAGTCTTAAAACTGCAAGTTTTTTGTCTGAAAATACGGCTCGATGAATTCATCATGAGTGTTTAAGGCTGAGTGCATTATACGGGAGAAATGATATTGGTTACAAAGTTCTGCATCTGCTTTATATTTTAGCTCAGGTCATTGGCCAGATATTTAAACTGAGGGCCAATACGCCACACAAATATGTACTGATCAAACAGTTTGTTTTGTAGATCTTTAGAGACAGAATTGTTGTGTGGTTGAACTTTTCGGCAGATATGTAGTTTATTACCTGCCAAGATTTGCATTCCCCTTTTTTCCCAGACAAGTTAAGAACTAGATATTCTTAAATTCTCATTGTTGAACCCAAAATATGAGATTTCAGAACTATCGTAAATACAACTTCTACTGAGTTTATTTATACGTCAATTACACGAATGTTAAAAAAACCTTGAGAAATCGGATTGTTTTTATCTCTGATTATCACACACAATATATTGCTCTGAAACCGTGGCAGTCTTCACCGTAGCTATGCGCGCTCCCGCGAGGTCCTGCAGACTAAACTTGGCGTAACACCTCTGCTGTCCAGAGAGTCGAGTTTTTTAAAAGTCGCAGTTTATTTATCTTAAACGTGCATACGCTTTTCTTTGTTTCCCATGTGGCGTCTACTACAAACCACGGACAGAGCCGGCCCACACAGATTCTCATGAAAGTGAACATACTAAACACAACCAATGTTGCATGCATAACTTGATGTGGAACAGTATGTACTCGTCCCCCTGAGGCAAGGGCGCTGATATATGGTTCCCACCCCGTTTCTCCCTTGGCCTTTTCCAAAGAACCGGTTCCGTTCGGTTCATGCTCCTGATTATTGAACCATTTAGAGCATTGCGACGAAAAGAAATGGTATGGATCCCAAAAAGTTGGTGCTCAATCGAAAAATAGCACAAAAGTAGCAGGTTTTGCTCAGAAACCAAAGTGGGCGTGTCAAAGTCTACAGGTGGGCATTGTGCAACGACTTCCATCGACAACTCTTATAAATTTGAAAATCTTGTGAAGGAAAAAAAAACAAACAAAAACAGAACAGACAGACAGTACAAAGGTGAAGCAATGCTCTGAGTCACGTATATAAATTGATAAGGACAAAATAAATAAATCATGAAAATCAACAACACTTTGGTAAACATTACAGTATTTGATCCACCAAACTGCTGTTATAGTTGTCAACTGGAGCACTTGGGAGCTTCTGGGTGTTAAAGTTAAAACTGTGGGCGTAAACAGTTAATGTAGCGAGACTTCCTGGTTATAACACCGGAACTAGTCAAAGCAAACAGAGCAATAATACGCTGTGTGCAGCCGTCTGTCTTACAAAACAACTTTAATTGCAAGTGATAACATCGTTTTTTTCATACATCCAATACAAGGACACAATGTCAGAATATCACATGCAAAGCAAATCACATAGCTTATTCCTCTTAATATTTGCAGTGCTACTTTTGTTGGTCATAAAGTGGAAATGAATATCATTTCTAAGCTCTGTAACCTTTATGCTATAGTGGGCGCTGCATGGACTGTGGGAATTTCTGAATGTCAGTCACAGCACATTCATATAACATACCCCTTTGTAATGCCTGTAAATCTGATTTCTTTTTGTCTTATTTTAATGTCTCTTTGGAGGGTAGCAGATCTCTGAATTACACCCAGCTGGAAGTGAAGTACAATAACACAAAAATTAACAAGACATTTAATGTTGGAAACAAATCCACAAATAATGAGAAAACATTTTCCTTTCAAACAAGATCAAATCTTACTGGCTGGAAACTGACTAAAAGAAAGCATTTTCCAAAATACAATCACCCTGTCTGATATGAGACAAACGAAATAAGCGAAGTCAAAGTGCAGTGGCGAACTAAATCCTCATGTTTACCAAACACTTAAACATTTAGATGCCAAAAAGTGCAGTTGCAGAGAAGCTCTGCACTGCAGGACAAATCATACACACTGCTGCACTCACACACACACACTGAATTGGAATATACAGACCAATAGATCGCAAAAGTGCCAAAAAAGGAATGAATGATTGAGCCATTGCCAAGATTGGTGCTTAATGCAGTGGCTGAAGAGAACGTTGCGATATTAAGATAACCCAAAAGGAATGATTTTATTACACCTAATCTCATCTTTATGTGATACTTCCCTCATCATTTCAATTCTTCAAAAACCTGGAGAAAAATTATTCATTTTCACTAGTTTTTAAGTGTTACATGAACAACAAAAATGACAGAAATATACTCAATGCCACTGTTGACAGGAAACTGCAGTCTAAAAGCAAAACTAGTCTACAAGATTTTAAGATTGACAGCCTTTCTGAATTTCTTTTTTTTTCTTTTTGTTGAGGCTGCATATTCACAGAGAGCCATTCTAATAGAGCGGTTACGATATAAGTTCTGAGTGAGTGCGTTAGACTTTTGAACTGATGTTATACTCTTATGAGGAGATTGTCACAGTGTTACAATGGAATGAGACTCCATTAAGCGAGCTGGATTGAATTAAGGAATGCAGTTATTAATCACATTGCCTTCCCAGTACTGGCATACAATAAAGGAATGTAAAATATCCATATAAATGTTTACATATACATCTTTATAGTATTTATGTACAAACAGATAAAACAGGATCTATACCAACATACTTAACAAAAAAGATACTCAGTTGTCGTCTGCTATATAACACTCTTATTCACATGTTTACATTCGCTACGCAATTCCTCCACACAGACCTCAGACTGGTCAGTACCTGCTCACACATTTCATGGCTTTCGACAAATCAGCCATTTACACAATACAGCATGAGAGCCAGTGGCACAGGGTTCAGTTTAATGAAATCCAGTATGAGAGCAACACAGGACTCACTGCAGCATGTCATGTATGAGTGAGAGAAGATGAAGATGGCTGCAATGCAATGGTGGATTGCAGTGTATCCTCACACAAAGTGGTGTGGGTCTTGAGTGAAGTTGATGCTTGTCTTCCTCAGCACTCTATTTGTGACTGGAGCTGCCTGCGCAGGGTGAGCGTGCGCCGGTGAAGCTGCTGCATCTGCTGCATGCGATCTCGCTGGCGTGCCAGGTTCTGGGGCATGGGGTAGCGCTGGCAGCCATACAGGAACCGGTAGGGGATGCGGACGTGGCAGGCGGTGGCTCGGCAGCGGGGCTGAGGCATTGGGGGCAACAGCATCCAGCGCTTCCTCTCTGCACAGTAGCGGTAAGCCTCCTTGCGGTACTGCTTGTCCACATCATCACTGTTCTTCCAGCCTCCGATTATGAAGACGTCCTCATCAAAGTGGCAGATGGCTGCACCCTCGATGCTGGTAACCTCTGGCGGGAGGCTCTCCAGGATCTCATCAGAGATTCGCACACTGATCTTCTGCTTAGCAACCTCATCCCTCACTGTGTAGCTCTTGGGGCAACAGGAGGCTGTGTGGTAGAAGTTAGTAGAGGCCACAGCCATCTGAAAGATGCAGTAGTTGTCGATAAGGGGCAGGGAGTCGACATCTTGCCACTGGCGGCTCTCTGTGTCGTAGCGAGTGGTCACCGTCTTCAGCCCATCCTCGTTATCTGTATCGACAGGTGTGCGTGCCGTGACGTACACGTAGCGGTCCTCCACGCTCACTGCCTTCACATCTCGCAGGATTTTAGGGGCAGATTCCAGATTGTGCCACTTGTCCTGCTCCGGCTCGTATACACTGACATCTTTAAAACCTGGACTGAAGTTTCCATGGCCACCGATGCTGTACAGTATATCCTTAATGCAGGTGAGGCCGAAGGAGTGCTTACGTGTGGTTAGGTTGCTCACCTGCTCCCAGGTGTTGCGATTAGGATTGTAACGCTCTACTGTCTTAGCAAAGCCTGGTTCCATAGAACCAGCCACATAGACGTGGGACTCTGTTGCAGCGATGGCATGGCCGTCCAGGTGGTTGTGGATGTGTGGCAGGTTGACCCAACGGTCCTCATAAATAAAGTAGCCCACACACTCGCTGAGGTAGTCCCCTCCCTCTGACACACCACCTACAACCATGATAACGTCCATATTTTGGCCAAAACGGGGCTGAAAGGAGGCCATGTGGGAAGACCAGAACTCCATATCAGCTGACTTGAGGTTCTCAAAGCGGATAGCGTGGCCCTCTACAGCCTCCGACACCAGCCGCAGACAGGCTTCATTGGCCGCCACCAGCCGCTCATTTTTCACCACCCTGGTCAGGTAGGTTGGCTTGATTTGGGGAAGCCTCAGGAGCCGGAACAGCTCCTCAAAGTAGCGGCTTCGCTCCTCTGAGTTCTTCTGAACCCACTTAACCACAGCCTCAAATAGCACCTCCTCTGAATCCACTGTGATCTCTGCATCAGACAGCCAATCACGGACCAGGTGAAAGGGCAGCGTGTAGAACTCGTCATCCTGGATAACCTTGTGGAAGTTGCGGCGAATCATGTCTGCAGCCCGCAGAGCCAGTTGGTCCAAAGTGTACATGTGGGCTAGACTGTGCACGGCCACACAGTTGGTCAGGCTCAGCTTCTTCTTCAGGAACTCACCACAGAAATCCTTCAGCTGCAGCAGGAGAAACCTAATATAGAGCCAAGAGAGAAAATTAAATAAAGGATGTGAGAGTTCCTGTTAAATAGATCACACTGTTCTGTTTAGCATATTCACAGTAAGGCAAGGCCACTATTTTCTGCAAGCACAGTACATTAATAATACTTTCAAGCAATAGAGCAGTTATAAAGGCCTCAAGCTATGATTATCAAAATCAAAACACTTGCGGAAACAGACGTGTGACTATAAAAAGATCATACCTGTCAGCTAGCTCCAGTACTTCATGTACATTGCAGGTGCTAACGCGTATTTCTCCAGTGTACATGTACTGGATGACACTCTCCACCGTATCCGGGTCCGGCCCCAGTTCCGAGCTCCATTCCTTCATTTCTACCCGTCCAGACAAGGACTCGGAGAACTGTCCTCCCAGCAGGGGCGTAAAATAATCGGTTGCCGCAGCCAAGACAGACCTGTGCGCCGAAAACTCACAGCTCTGGACGCTCCCGGTAGCCACCCCGCTGCTGAAGGCCAGCGTCACGTCGCAGAACAAGCCCTGCTTCCTCTGCTCGTTCTGCCGCCGAGACAGCTCCGAACAGTGGGAGGAGGAGGTGAAGTCCTCGGTCTCTTCCGCGTCCCCGTCCCCAGCAAGGGCGCTGGGTGTGCCCGTACCGCCGCTACCGCTGCTCCTGGCGGAGTCCTCCGGGTTAGGGGCCGCCGCTGCCATTCTGCTGCCGGCGCTGGAGGTGAACAGTGGGGGGAAATGAAGTAAACTAGTGAAGGAAAGGAGGCGACATACGCAGCCACACATACATGGAGCCAAAACAGAGAGCGACAGTGAAGTGCGTTTCGCATTCGTTACTTCATATCGGGCGATTTAAAGGGGAACATGTATGCTACGTCTTCAAAACGCAATCTCAAAGTACACATTTATGGAATATTTTACCGGCAATAGTTTGGTCTGAAACAAACAAACAAAAACTGTTTTTTTGTTTTCGACAAAAGAAATTAATGTCAAACTACTTTTATGATGATAAAGTTCGATATAGCGCATAATAATGATTGTTATACAGAATAAAAATGACTACAGGTATAGCTATATTAAAATAACTTAAGCAACGATCGGTATGAATACTCTTTTCTGATTGGTTTAACGCAAAAGTAGTCCGGCTCAAGTTTAATCACCGTTCCAAATTCATCCTCCACCGAACTTGTAACCATAGCAACACGGAAGCCCACAGTTGTGATAGCATAGCCTCCTTAGCACAACGACAAGGAAAACACAGAAATGGCTGATTTTGATATTCCATTTAAACTATTTGGAGAATACAACAGTTTCGTAGAACAGGACGCAAAAGAGGAAAGAGAAATTAGATGATTAGAAAATGAGTAGAAATTAAATATAATAACACCTTTATTTCTGATTTATATTCAGGTTGATATAGACACCTAACTTCCCATGAAGACTAGTTCTAGTTAAACAGAACACATTAGCTAAATTAGCCATGTATTTAATTTAAAAAATGTAAGTAATGGTTTTAGCCACTACAGCCCAGTTTCGTTGTCCATCTGAGCTCTGTCCAGCCCTGCAGCATAACTTCAGGTAGCATAATGTCTTTTTCTTCTAGAAATTTGTTCTTGATTTGTGAAGACAGCCACATGGCTGACTAGCCAGCTAGAACTGTTGTTAAATATGTTGGCCACAATATTTAGTGTTTGTCCATGTGACTCTAAATACAGAGTCACATGGACTTTAAATCTTGCTAGCATTGTGTGCATTACATGGTTTTAAGGCACTTCCCGGAGTTTTGCCTCCACTTCGTACCACCTTAAAATCGTTTTAAGGTATATAAGGTATAGGTATATAAACGATATAATTGTTATTTTACATGACTGCAGTTAGTGGATAAGTTTACATACCCGATACTCTTGTGTCAAATGATTGATGCGCTTGGAAACTACGAATATGAAACCAACTTCAATGTGTAAACAAATTCAAAGCACTGACATGCGCAGTGGTCCGAAGGCGTAATCACGTCGCTGACGTCAGCAGCAGTCCAGTGTCCACTGCTGTGCTTTGCACGAGGGAGAAACTTGAACTGACGTGTATATAGTTCGCTTTGCAGACTTGGAAGGTCAAAACACGGATGATTACAATAACTCTACAGCCTTACGGATGCAGTGTATAGAGGATATCAAAAGAGACTAAAAGTCAAATCCTCTGATATGTATTTTTAAATATGCATTGTGGCTTGAAAAAACGCATTTGGCACGTCATAAAGTGTGATAATGGCATGTTTGCTATTACTTTATAACAGCTGGAGTGAGTTAAGGACAAAGGTGTGGTGTCAAAAAATGCTAAAGTCCTTGAATGCAGGGAGTAACCCAACCCTAATGCATGCACGCAGTCTACAATTTATTCTGGGCAGAGACTACATATTTTAAAACATAATATTAAACACACACCCACTCACTGTCTGTGTTATTACATTACATTAGTTCCATTTTATTTGACTCAATTACACAGTTGTCAACATACAATGAATCCATACAGAGGCACATGAGTTCACATCAGTACAGTTAAAAACACAAACATTGCAAACTGGTGAGGTTTCTGGTTGTCCACAGAATTTTTTCTAGTTGTGTAACATTCACATAAAAGATGACACTGATGATGGCTGCCATTCATTTTCCTACAGACTGCAAAAATTGTGTGGAAACTTATATTCTTCCTTAATTTAATGTTCAACATTGGGCATACATAAAGACCTTTGAAAACAGAGAAAAGTGAATCAATAGAACATTTCTTCATTAAAAAATAAGCCCTAGAATCTGAATCACGTGAAAATATAAAAGGATGTGATTTATTTTACTACTGATAATATCTGCTGTACTACAGTGCTGAAAATTATTGTTTATTTAAATGGGATTAGTGTATTTATGATAAAAATATCAAGACAGAGTAGACCTTAAAATAAAAAAGAATTTTTAATCTCCTTGTAACTAATTAAAAAAGATGTTAACATAACTGCTTTCTTGGGCTCAGGGGAAAATATGCCCTTCTCAATTTAGATAAATGGGAGAGAAAACACATTCAAATGATATATTTATTTTTTTGTTCTTATGACTAAGAACACTTGACATCCATTTATACCATTTTTAGAAGATACACCCACATTTTCCACCTGCTATGAAGGAATATTTCCTGGGGGACAAAAACCTGCCAGGGATGACTCATAAAATGGTCCCGACTGCCACAAAAAGCAGACTTGTGTTTAATTTTGGCCACTTTGTCAAAAACATTAGAGAAAATAAAAACTACAACTATAATATTCACTATTGATACAGTTATACATAAATAAAGCTCTGATCTACAGTATGTTCTCATATTATAGGCTTTATTGCACTACATCCTTGAGCAAGCCCATGATTCTCAAATGGCACGATGAAGAGAGCTGCACAGAGACACAACTGTCTGCCAGACAGACACACATGCTTGGTTAATACAACGATGATGTAATGTTTGAGGGTAAGTAACAGTGTCTCATCAGCCATGAGAGTGATGATGGACAAAGTTTATTAATCCACCTTAAATCCTTCACCTGAATACGTGATTCATCCTTAAATCTCCCCAACACATTGTCAGACCCTGACTTTGTCTGTCTGGAGCTTCACAGTTTAGCAGGTTTTACTGATATTCAGAGAACTGCAGCACTAACAGGTTTTCCAAAACTAAAAACATACTCTATATATTGATGGTAACATCTTCTCTATGTTATGCCACTACTTCGGGGTGACATATCACATTAGGGGAGTGGGATTTACAGCTTTGGGGACAGAGGGCTGACACTCTGGGTTGGTCCATCTGATTACATGGACATGTGTTCTGGGAGCACATAGGAGATGTCATCCCACGGGTGGCGATACAGACCCTGCTTCAATCTCTTCTGGTCCAGGTAGTGTCCTGAGGAGATACACAGAAGAAGAATAAATTTGTCATACATGCTAAAACCATTCGCTATCTTGCATACTTACAAATTATACATACACCACAGCACCGTGTCTGTACACAGACATCACTCACCGATAAATCCCATGCTGCGTCCCAGGACAAAAATGCCATTTAGAGCTCCAATTTCCACAAACTCATCAGCTTCGTCCCTGTTGTGGGAATAGAAAAGTGGCAGCAAACAACTTCAGCATAATACCACAACATCTGTACATAAACTCAAACATGTGAATAATGAGTTTAGTGCAGCCTGATGTCTTTAATTTAAGGCATTCAGTAGTAAATTTTAGCCTGAAAAAACAGTTTCTGTACTATAATTCCTCTTGATGCCTGCATTTCCTTCCACCTATGTTATTATTTTAAAATAGGTAAATGAGCCTGACTTTAATCTGCTAACAGCTTCAGTGTAGAGCCTGTTTCTATATTTTCTCTTGAATATATTTAATGTGTCCCTTTTTATGAGGCCTAAACTGCATGAAGACATGAAGATGATCAGTATTTGTCTGCTCACCTTGTGAAACCACCACAAGTCCTGAGTAAGTCCACAAAGGCTACACCAATGAAGCCATCCACATTCAGGATCAAGTTGGGTTTCTAATACAATAAAATCAACACACAGGCAAAAGAGGATCATGTTATTTAAAAATAGAGCATGTCATCATTGGCCAGGGTGATGAATGATAAATCTTACTTTAGATGTGGTGATCTTCTCTACATCTAGAGCGTAGTCCAGCAGCTGCGTGGAGGGGAAGTGCTGCTTCACAAAGTCCTTCAAGATCTGGACTCTCATGTCTGGATTGTTAATCTGGAGAAGCAGAGAAAAGTCATTTTTATTCAAAATCTTCCTTCTTAAATCAACCCTTTTTTCCTCTACATGTAGTACCTCACATGATATTTCCATCCCTTTTGCAGCCCTGTGCAATTTAAAGTAAGTTTTTCACTGCTGCCATCCACACTGGATTAACACATGATCAGCAGCCACAGCACTCACTGATTTGACTCTGTGTCCAATGCCCATGATCAGCTTCCCGTCCTTCTTCATCTTGTTGACAAACTCCATGGGCAGCATGCCGCTGTCAAACGCCTTGCTGAACTGCTTTGCTGCAGCATCCAGAGCGCCTCCAAAGCGGTCACCCTGAAAAGGGACAAAACAGGTAAAAAGGCATGATTAAGGTGGACTTTGGTAGCTCATTAAAGTGGGGTTGGGAAATCACAGGTTTAGGTTTCTTACAATGGTGAGGAGGCCAGAGGTGAGGCTGGAGATGAGATCTTTGCCAGCTCGAGCACAGACGATGGTGTTGTGGGCTCCGGACACAGCAGGTCCATGATCAGCTGTCACCATCAGGCACATTTCTATGAACTGGCAGGCATACCTGGGCAACCTGCACGCAAAGGAAGAAACAACAATGGTAATGTTGTTCAAGGACTCATCAAGAGTTGTTTTTTTCAAAACCACTGTGATAAGATGCTGACCTCCTCTGGAACCAGAGAAGCCCCAGAGTTCCTCCAAGGCCTATCTCTGACTTGAAGACCTCAGTGATGGGCATGCCTGCGTATATGAGCTCCTGACCCCTCTCGTCACAAATACTAGTCATGAAGGAAGCAGGCTTACGGATCAGACCCAGCTCCTACACACAAACACAAATGCAGAGATTTCATGACATGTTCTCATTGTTATCCATCCATCTCACTCTAAAACACACTGGTTTGTTTCAGTTACGTGTTGCTTTTGTCTGATAGAACGTGTAAATCCATTCAGAGTTGTACTCACTCGTGCCCAGGAGTAATCCATTGGCACAGTTGGAGGAGGCATCTCTTCAGCTGGCTGGATAATTCCTTTGGCAACAAGGTCGTCGTAAACAGATCTGCATGGATGAAAAAATACACAATAGTGTGAGATGAGCTCAGGATTCATTCTATAGGAATACCAACAAACTCATCTGAAGATTTGTCATAAGGAACATTTATTGTGGCTTAATGAACTGCAGGAGTGAATGTCAATGTGCACTGACTTAATGATCTCTCCCAGCTCATCAAAGCTCTTGGGGACGAAGGCACCGGCTTCCTTCAGAGCCTTGTTCTTAGCTACAGCTGTCTCAGAGGCCTGGTTTGCACAGGCGCCTGCATGACCGAACTGAACCTGAGGAGGAAAAAAATGTGCACCATGTGTCAGAAATGTCATTAAGACAGTCATTCATCCTTTGAATTTCTCACTAAGTAGGTGCCTAATGAGTGAAAAGCACCAGCTCCTCCGCCTGCACCCTCACCTCTGAGGAGAACATGGTGGCACAGGTGCCAATGCACCAGCACACCACTGGCTTTGTGATCCTGCCCTTTTTAATGGCCTCGCAGATCTTGTACTCCTCTGTGCCTCCAATCTGCAGAAGGCAGAGACAGAAATATAATGATGCCAGTGACAGTTTAAAGCTGGAGGCGTTAGTGTGTGTGTGTGTGGATTTATTCCTCACCTCTCCCAGTACAACAATCATCTTCACTCCAGGAGTGTCTTGGTAGCGCAGCACATGGTCGGTAAACACAGAGCCTGGGTATCTGCAGGAGAGTGTGTATTTTTACACACCAGCTCAAACCCACATGTTTACATACGTGCTGCAGTGAGAAGTGAGTCACATACCTGTCCCCACCTATGGCCACACCTTCAAAAACACCATCGGTGGTGCGAGAGATGATGTTGTTGAGTTCGTTGGACATGCCGCCTGAGCGGGACACATAGGCCACGCTGCCGGGGCGATAGAGCTTGGAGGCGAGGATGTTATCCAGCATGCCTCCAGTGTTTCCTATCTTAAAACAGCCTGGCTTAATTCCTCCAACCTGAAAAAGCACACACATACAAACACAGATGAAGATGTGCTGGTTTGCAGGGATAAAAGACCACAGAGTGACACTGATAAATCTGCTGAGAAGTGAAGCATGACTAACGGTTGCTGGTCCAATGATTGTAACACCCTTCTCATCTGCAGCCTTGATGATCTTCCTGGTGTGGGCTTCAGGGATTCCCTCAGCGATGATGGCAATGGTGTGAATCTAAAAGCAGTCAAACAGAAAGGCTTAGCTTTTTATTTTCTGCAGCTGTTAAATATCTTGCATATGGAACAGGATGTGGGTGCGTTCACCTGCGGGTACTGCATGGTCTCCATTGTGCTATCAAATGCCGAACGCAAGGATGCGAAGCTGATGAGCACGTCCACATCTGGGTGCTTCTTCATGGCATCACCCATGTTCTTATACACAGGGATGAGGATCTCTTTATGGCCCCAGTAGAACTTCTGCTTGTGGTCTCCGCTGAAAGGCAGCCGTGCAGAAACACGTTTATCACGAAGTGAAGGGAGGTTGTTAACTTAAGAGATTTTATTACATTAAATATACATATACATTACAGCGACATCAAGACAAAGTAAACACAAGCTAAAGAGGAAGGATAGAGTGCACTTACGTAAATGGGTACACCAAGGCTGCAACAGATGGCTCATCTCTGGAGCAGACGTAGTCAAAGTCCAGCATACCCTGCACCGCCCGAGTCTGCATGCCCCACACTATGGACTTGGTGTGTTTGCTGAAGAGAGTAGTTGCCTTGGCTACAGAAAAAACGAAGCTATTATAGATAGAAACTAAATACCAGGTCACTTAAATACATTTTCTGAGTGTGTATGTACAAAAAAATCTGTGCTTTTAAGGTTTTTAGAAACCAGGGAATAAATATTAAAACTTATATTTCATTCAGCGAAACAGTGACAAGAACACATGAAAGGAAGGGACAGAAAATAAATGAATTTAAAATAAAACAGAGGTCAATTAAGCTTTTATGACTATAAATAATATTAAGTAAGTAGACTGATGAAGTGTGTCTGCACCAAAAAGCTGAGGATGCTTCAAAGGTTTGAGATTGTAAATCTTGTAAGTTCCCGACTGAGTTTTTACATAATAACAGACACAAACTTGACGAAGACACAATTATATTTAATATGTTTTTAATTAGGCTTGTTTGTTTTAGATCATTAATTAATAGATTGATTTTCCACTGTAGCAAGTTTGGATTGCAATGTCCCGCTGCTGTCCAAGGGGGGAGCCATGACCTAAACTCAACCATGCACGATCATGAGGCTTCTACGTGTCATGCTGCACTCGTGTATGAAGCAGCAGACTCATGCGTGCGTGCGTGCGTGTGTGTGCGCGTAGATGTGCGTGTGCATGTGTGTGTGTAGATGTGTGTGTTTTCTCACCGATAGGTGCTCCAGTTTTGGCTTTCTTGGCTGGTGAGCTTTCAACTCTGGCTTTGTTTTCAGAGAAAGAGGCAGTTCTGCTGGATGATGGGGTCTGAAAATAACACAGAAAAAAGGTTCATACATTTTTTATTTTATTACGCACGTTTGAAAGTGGATGTGCTAATGAGGACAGCTTTTTGGAGATGTGATCTGCTTTAAATGGCAAAACAATGGTCCTTTATATTTAAGAAGGTTTGTAATAGAGCAAGTTAGCCTCATTATTCTATAAATTGACATCTGTATTTAAATCACAAAGAAAACTATAATGTTCTCAATTTTTCAGGAAATTAAGTGCAGAAGTTTTGTGCACAAGCTTTAAGCTTCAGAGTGAGTTTTATTCAATTCTAAAAACAAAACCTAAACAAAAACTGGAAATATATTGTTTTTTCACATTGTCATTTTTCACTCACATATCTACAGCTACACTCGAGGCACTGGGCAAATGCATGTATTTTTGAACACATGTGCAGGAACACACCATCACTTTACTAAAAGCCCGTACACTTTTGCAATCTTAATGGATGCCTTCGGGCAGCTGCAGTGCTTTGCAGACTTCGGTCTCACGACTATGCACAATGCCCTGCAATGCTCTCACACAAAAGAGCCTTTGGGCTTGTAATAATGTGGTTCACTAAAAGGACAAGACAGTAATAACTGAAACAGAGGCTGGGGAATGCAAGTCTTCTGCTCATGCTGCCACTGAACTGCGACGCAGGATCGGTGTAGCTGATGATGATGATGATGATGAAAATTCATTGCACAGTGAGCCGACACAACATCATGACAGCCTATTTGTCTCCACGGAGTCACTATGTGTCATACCGATGTGCTGCCGCTGGAGTTGAGGAGGAAGTTGGCAGTGTGGGCAGCAACTGGGGGCTGGTTTGGGATTGGCCGGTGGCCCAGCGCCATGCCAACAATGGCAGTCATGTGAGTTTCAGTGCCAAAGACGTGGATGGGGATCCCAGTGGTCTTGCCTGATGAGAGCAGGCAGAGCCAAATTAATTGTGGTGTATGAAAATCAGCAGTTATGCAAATAAAATGAACTCAATACATGTTTTTACACTCAAGAGACAGAAGTATAAATCGGTGCAGTGTAAGAGTGTACAACATACCAACTTCTCCCATCACTCTGAGACCCTCCTGGTAATTCGGGCCTCCACGGCGGACGAAAATAGTGACCTCATGCTCCTTTAGTGGCTCCTGATAGTCTCTGATGGCTCGAACAATTCCCTAGCAGGCACAACAGATGCTCAGTGAGCCAACTGATAGTGTGTGTAAATATTATAAAGGCTACTGCTTAAAGGAAAAGCATATGATACCTTAAATGTTGCTGCAACATTTGTGAAGTTTGCAATGCTTCCTCCGATGATCAAAACCTTCCCTGGAAAACAAAAATCACGGAAACTTAATTTAAAAAAGCAATATTTTGAGAACTCAATTCAATAGTTTCAACTGAGCGGTTGTCCTACCATCATGGTGCTTCTCTCTGGTCATCAGAGACAGGATTGTCTTGGCATAGTCGTAGGTCTGCTGTTCACTTGGTGCTCCTGAATACTCCCCATAGTTGGCCAGCTCGTTGACGCCACCCAGGTCACAGATTGTGTCACTAGAAGAGTTTTACATCAGTCACCAACACAGAGTATGAAGCAACAGCAACAACATCTGTCCCTGTCTGGTGGAAGACCTGCTCCCAAGATCTAACCTTAAACAGAATTTTAAGTAAAATGGGATGATAGGAACTAAACTTTAATATGCATTTAAATGCTAGATGCATTTTTCCATCTGATTGGATTTAATACTGCACTGTAAACAAACACAATGACTTAACAGTGCACTCTGGGAATAATTAGTCACGGCTGATGTGTCTGCACGTCACGCACTGCAGCCGACAGACGGCGGGATGACGGATACGCCGCTCGTTCCTCCAGACTCTCACTTAAATGGAATCATCTAAGAATTGAATTTAGCAGGCAGCTGAATGGGCCAAGTCTGAGCTGCTGCACCATCAGTATCAGCACTGCACCACTGGCATACCCTCCTAATGCTAAACCCAATTAAGCCCAGTGTAATCAATGTTGTGAGGATCAAATCAAGCAAACAGAAGAAAACATCTTAATGCATTCTTTAAGATACATGGCTACTAGTTTTTCATACATTCAGGCTCTGTTTTGCATATTTTGGCCAGTTTGGCACCAAAACTGAGTACCTGTACACCACTGAGGCCCCTCCTCCTGCCACCATGGTCCAGATTCTGCCCCGGGGGTTGAGCAGGGTCAGTTTGAGGCTAGCACCACTCTTAGCATCGAGGTCAGCAATGTAGGCCTCCTGTAGAGTCAAAGAAAAGGTCAATGAGGAGGCGTGAGGGGCGGTGTGTGGTGTTTAGCCTTAATCAGAGCAGGAACCGCACAAGCACCTCTCCATGTGGCCACAATGATTACCTGTGCTGCACTGATTTTGAAGGGCTATTAGTTGGAAATATTGATAATATTAAGAGTGACAGTGGTTGTGACATGCATCAGTGGCTCTTTGTGACAGTTGGGGCCACAGCTGGTGACTGAGAGTAAAAAAGCTCCCAATCAAAGGCGCCCGCTGTCCCCCATCACCACTCCAGACTCACAGCAGCCCAATTAGAGCCTGTCTGGTACACACACCGTCTGTCTCAAACAAGCTCCTACACACATCCGCCAAAAATAGAAAACAAGTTGACTTTACAGAGTAGTTTCTTTATTTTAACCCACAGTGTGTTTGCTTTCGAGCGCAGACATCTTGGTAATTCACCTTTCAAAACCCTTATCAATAAAATACCTTCATATTGCAGGTGTGTGATGTCATCTTATCACAGTATATAAGTATGACATGACATCAGCACAGGTCTCTGCTCAGACCACCTTTACTTGAGGATGTCTCCAAACCTTCCTCACAATGAGTCATGACGGCTGATTAACAGCTGTGTGCTGGTACCCCCTGTCCTCATTAATGTAACATGGGGCAGCTGGGACAGATGCTGCTGCAGAGCAGAAGTGGCAGGTAAACCCACTGAGAGTTTATCTTCTTCTTCAGCTTGACAAATTAAACAGTTTATGCCTCTTGAGGGGCAATACATCATAGTTTTTTTCCACCAATTCAAGAGTAAATAGTAGATGTGACATTACAGATGTACATCTTTTCAGCTTAGAAATGCACAGTTTTGAAATAACCCTGACTATTTCTGCTCTTCATTTAGTAATAATCTAAGAAGAAATGATAGAAAACAGAGTTACCATTGTTATATTGCTCAATTTACATCCCACTCAACACCTTTCGTAAGCTTTTTCCTCTCTGCAGAACACCCCCTCCAACTATTTGATGACATATTGAAATCTGATGCAGTGCTACAGTATCTCTGCCTCTCCAGTCCTCCCTCACCTCTGGATAAGCCTCCCTGCCAAAGGGTGGGGGGAACTCCACATCGCCCCACTTAGCCTTGCAGATGTAGTCAGCTGTGGCGTCTATCTTTGCTGCCATGTCCAGCACGTAAACTCCATCTTTTGTGACCACTGAGAGAAGATGGAGAGAAAAGAGTGTCAAAAATGCACGCAACAAGGTTTACAAACAACCACCCACTGTGATTCGCTTTGTAAGCAGAGAGGCTGAGCTTTATATAGATCACAAGACGACCGTGTTTAAGCACAGGTGACCACGGCCTTCCTGCTGTCCCTGCAGGAGGCGGATGAAGAGTGGAGATGCGAAGGAGTTGGTGGGACATCAAAGGATGGAGAGTCGGTCTCAGCAGCCACGTTACATCCACAGGAACAGCTGCCAGAGGGCATGTACTGGTGCCCAATTACTCCATTATAAACACAGGCTGCTTCATCAAACAGCAAGTGCATGAATTATTCACCGGTTTCCTTCCTCAGTGTTGAGAAATGTGCCAGAAACAACTTCTGCTTCTTGGCTTTAACATGATGTTTTATTATGCATTGATGTTTTCATTCCCAATTTCCTTTTGATGTCCTGTTCCTAATTTCATTAACTGATCATATATTTATGAAGCTGTGTTGGAATCAAGTGTACATGATATCATTATTGCTTTTTCAGGCATAGCATGTCAAGGAATTTGTTTTTTTTTTGTTTGTGTGTGTTTCTCCAGTCCTGGACAGCTTACCCAGTGGGTTGATCTCCAGGTATGTGAAGAACAGGTCTTCATACAGGTTGAAGAGTCCTACGATGAAGTTTGCCAGAACCCTGCAGAGAAAAAAAAACACATGTAACACATGAAAGACTGTTTTTTGTGTTTAAAGCCAGAAATGTCTGTGGATGTCTGCTTAATTATATTATGGTATAAAGAGTTATAATCACATAGAGCTGAAATATTTGGATAATCAGATATTTTTTTTGTTGTCTGTCTAATCATTTGAGTCAGTTTTCATTCAGGAGTTTCAAGCATTAATAGCATTCGATTTGGACACCAGCTTTGTTTTAGAAAATCATCAAAGTTACCTTGAAGTCAAAAGTATTTAATCCTTAATTCTTTCATTACTGACTCTTCAATTTAAGCCTGGTGCTTTAAAAGAACAAACAAAAACAGCATGGCCGCTGCACTGTCACCATGATGACAAACTACAGTCCAGTAATGTCATTAAAGGTTTGATAAGGCTGAGCTGCACAGGAAACAGTCCACCTGTAAATTAGCTGCGCAGGAGAAAAGGAAAAATCTAATTTTCTTTCTCCTTCACATGTCAAAACAGAGCCATGAGGAATGGCGGGGGGTGGTTGCTGCAGATGGGGGGTGGGGAGGGGGCAGTATTTTTACCCTCCTCTCCTGTCTGTCAGTTGTACAGGCAGCTCGGAGCCTTTTGCAATCATGTCAGCCCGCTGACAGGACTGCGACTGGCCCGGGGGGGAAAACTGCGACTGAAACCCCCGAGTGACTCAGCCTCCCGTGTCTGCCTCTGACGGGAGGGCAGGAAAACTGGCCAAGTGCCGCTTTTGTTTTTCTTCCAAAGTGTAAGAGGAGGGTGAAGAGAGGAGTGTACGGGGTGAGGGAGGGAGCCAGATAGGGTTGGCAGAGTGATTTCTGGGGCGGCTTCTTCAATGTCAGCCAAGACAGTGAGTCTGGCCGGTCTGCCATCACGGAGACGGACGGGGGGGTTGGAAGGGCCGAGCCGCCGTATCGTAGCCATCAAAATAACTGGACGTGCTCTGAATGTGGCTGTGTTTCAAAAAAGGTTGGGGGTGGAGGCTGAGATCCAAGCAGAGGAGGGAGATTTTCATTTGTCTAATGGAAACCATCCATCCATCTCCTCCTCCTCCTTCGCCTGCTCCCCCCCACATTTACTGCTTCTCTTTCTTCCATTTCATGTGACACTTTTGTTTTCCACTGTTGGCCAAGACTTCAAGGATATAACTGAAAATGTTCACTTTTTTGGCTTTTTGTTCTATCTGTCCACTATCTGATGTTACTGTTTTCAAAGTCCCTTTTCACTACATGAAACAACAACAACCTTCGAGGCAGCAAGCTTGATGCTGAAAATGGCAAGTTTCATAAATTCACCGATACCAAAAACATACTCTTACTGTTTTTTGTACTATTGTCTTTCGTAGAAATTAAGCTATTTGAATGCAAGGGCTTGTCTACCAAATGTTCCACCAAAACAAGCCCCGCCTCCTTTCTCCAGTGCTGGCACACACTGAGATAAAGTGGGGAGATACTGTAGGTCTGGCAGAGTGAAACTATTTGCAAATCATTCTTATCTAAATGACATGCACGTATGAGCTATAACAATCAACTGCTGGCATGGGGGCTATGACACCAAAAATATGCTGTCATGCTACAATTTCTGCACGAGCACCATCTCTCTCGCAAAAACAAATATGCACCAGGTGGACACATTAAAAGAAACAATTGTCTATAAGTACAATGAAAAACAACATACGAAAACACCCATTTCATAAAAACATAAATAAATAAGCATATACAGTTAAATTTTAGTTCAGCCAAGTGTCAGAGAGATTTTGATTTAACTCTACAGCCTGAATCTGATGCATTATTCTCCTTTTAGTTTTTTTATCTGCACCTTACCGTATGATGCAAGCACCACATACTAGTATCAACTATGGATAATACAAGTCTGATATGGTAACAGTCGAAGCTTCAGGCACTTGTAATGCATTTTACTCTTTGGGTTTTATATTTTCAGTATCGTGTTGAGTCATAGCTGAAGTTTTGCTTGCGCACTACACATAGTTTTCCGTCACACTCACGCTTTCTTGTCGTTGGGGACGTGGGTCAGCAGCTCTTTCTTCACAGAGTCCTCGCTGATCTTTTCATCCACACCAATTA
Organism: Acanthurus lineatus; assembly: GCA_029814665.1. NCBI lineage: Eukaryota > Metazoa > Chordata > Actinopteri > Acanthuriformes > Acanthuridae > Acanthurus > Acanthurus lineatus. The sequence goes on from JAPZDV010000009.1 coordinate 5,381,593, forward strand.
GCAGCTTTTTCGCCTTAGCATCCACATCTCCCACATCCACCCCTCCCTCATGGTGAAACAGCACATAGTCTCCCTCCCGGGTGGCGTAGATGCAAACGTAGAACTCCTCCTCCTGAACGTGGACCATTAAAATGACACAGAGGTCAATAAACGTCTCTTTACCAAACATCAGGCATTATCACGGCTAAAAAAGATGCTTTACCTGCTTATGGGGGACAAATGGCTCGATGAGGAAGTTCTTGAGAACACCTTTGGCTTTTCCCACCTGCAGGTCATCCAGAAAATAGTTCACTTAGGATATGAAATGATTAGGAAATAAAATAAACAGCTAGGAGCAAAACTACATACTAGCATAAACCTGCATGGTTTTAAAAACAAACACTCCAGCATCTCATTGTACTTCAGATTGTGGGTGCTTCTATATTAATGCATCACATCCCCATTTTTATTTGTAATAATAATTCCTGGTGGGAAAAGGTATATTACTGTAGATTTTAGCTTCAAAAGAAAAACTTGAGACAGGTTGAGAAGAAGAGAAGAAGAAAATGTCGTCATGTCTCAGTCCACACAAAGCCCCGCTAACACAGCCACAGCTCATTTGCCGAGGCTGTCACCATCCCTCTTTTTAAAGGCCAACAGGCACAAAGTAACCAGGGACTGGCTGAGAGCAGCCAGCCGGAGAGCACAGAACGAAATAATAAAAAGGTCGTGAGGGGAGTTGCCATTTTGAGGAGTGCAAACACAAAGGACGTTTGATAATGGGTGGAAAAAGAAAACCTATTTAACCAAACAAAAAAAAAGAAAAAACACAACGTGCCTAGGCTGATCCAGATAAATAAACAGACAACTTCATTACTGTCACACAGAGGAAATGTTCTTGTTGTGAATGCAATTTGTGTGGAACTGATTCAATTCAGCCACTTGAGGTAACATGATTACACAAAATTTGAAATACTAATTAAAAACGGTGAATCATTGTGGAGAACAGAAGCCTAGAACAGCTCTGAGTGACCTTTGAACACGAAATAAAAAAAAACAAGGATGTAAAAGGATAGTAAAAGTTTACAAGTAGTGCTACTGGATGAAGGTTTTCACAGCTACTGGTATCTGATCTGACCTGTTTTTCTAAATAGTGTGATTCTGATGTTTTATGATGTTTTAAGATAAGTTTACAGCTCGCTTAACATAACGAAAAAAGTAGACTTGTAGTCATAAGCAGTCAGACAAGACACTTTCATGCAAGTGGTAATACATTAACAAAAAAGACAGCACTGTTTCTTACTTTAAGACCAAGATGATTGCATCAGGTGACATATTTTTTTAGAGCACCTTACAGATTTTAGGGATCCAGAGATAACAGGAGTGCATAACAACATCTGGAGCTCAGAGGTGGTTGAGCTAAATGCTGATTTTGTATGTATGCTTACATGCTCACATTGATGAGGCTAACTGATTTTAAACCAGTTTACTATGTTCACCGTGCTAGTTTAATGTGTTAGCATGCTTAAAACTGTTCATTAGCTTTAAACACAAATTACAGGTGAAGCTAAGCTAAAAATGTTATTGTTTTTACAGGTATTTGGTCATAAATCAAAATACTGTACAAATTAGCTACTAGCATAGCTGAGAGAAAAAAGTAAAGATTAGCAGTCTGTGATAAAATACTATTATAGGACCATCGTGGTGAAATTGAGCTACCGATCTGTTCACTTTAATGCCCCTTACATACCAGAGTTAAAATGCAATGTTTGTTCACAATGTGCTTTTGATAATAATTTATTAGTGTGTTTACTTAAATTAATTACTTATTTCTACTCAGAGGACAGTAAAGACAACATACAAGCTGAAACACTGCCATGACTGTCAGTAAGACAGCTGTGGCTTCATTCATTCTTATTTACAGCCACTGTTGGATGCTGCCAGTTTTATCTCATCTGTGAAGAGATACATCGGCTCAACCTCACTGCCACAAAACACACACACACACACACACACACACACACACAAGGATGGACACTCTCCCTCACTGCTTTATGAGCCATACAAGTCTCTCCAGTCTCCACTGCTTGCGTCTTGGTTTATGGAGGCAAAGCTCCATCTCAGCGGCACAGTGATGGATGTTTTGTGTCGTGGTTATGCTGACTGGATAGATAGACTGCCTGTTTATTCACTAGAAGCAGCGTGCGCTTCAGCTGATTGGACTGATTTACTACCAATGGACTGATGCTGAACCCCTCAGCAGTCTGGGTGGCTGTTTAAGCAAACATACGTCAGGTTAAAAAAACACCCATGCAAAACCAAATGCATCAGTGCTTAACCAGGAAGGAGGGTGAAGAAAAGGACAACAGGAGGAGGATCTGATTAAAGCACCGGGATAATATTGATTGAAGGAGTGTCTGGCAAAGTGCACACTGTCAAACAGAGGGGAGAGGTGGAGCAGAGAATTGGCTGACAAACATCAGAGAGGGAGAGGGTGGATGACGTACTGTTGTCTCTCTCATGAGGCGGGTCTTCAGCCACTCTCTGACGCCTTTCAGGTCCAGGTTGACGCCAACCAGGCCCAGCTTGCCCCGCCTCTTGATCAACTGGTCCGGTTTCACCACCAGCCTCTGGAGAAAATAAAGATAAATATCGGTTTTATTTTTTCTCGGCAAACAGGCGCCTACACATGTACTACCGTTACTGAACGGCACTGAGGTCACAGTTTTCAAATCTACAGTTCATTTTGTGTCATTTTATCCAGAGAACAGGAATATCACTGAAATATATGTTTTAATAGTTTTAAGATCAAAAAAAAAAGTCTGGACATCTGCAGAATTTTTAAAGCTGTTCTGCTGCGTTCATCTCATGACAATATTATTACAACATTAACATAAAATCTCCTGGATTTTATCTGTGAATCTGCATCACCTCTCAATATTTTTGCACATTCCTACATATATGTCAGCTGTATATGTTTCTTAACTTGTAGTATTTAGTTCCTCCTTTATTTTATCATTTCTCACACTATGTTTATTGTTCTGCATCAAGGAAAATTAATTGTATGTGAAAACCTACACGGCAATAAACTCAAATTTGATTGTGACTGAAATAAATAAGCTTGATGATTATAAATTCAAATTATCATCTTTATAGTTCCATGTACAGAAGACATCCATGTATTTAGTTGAGTTACTTATTTATTATCAAAGACCATCTGCAAATCTGAAGTCCCCAAATAATATTTATAACTGAGAGTTGAAATGAACATCATTTAGGTAGGAATCACTCATATACGTCAGTCCCTTCTGACGCAGGAGCTAAATTACAGCCAACCCCCACCGACTGAGCCCGTTTCCTCTCGCTTCCAAGTCTGATATAGAGAATGACTTATGACAGTGGACCCATTAGTATCTGGGTGTTGGCCAGTGAGCAAAGAGAGGACGAAGGGTGAAAGTTAATGCAATTTCCTAATCAATTCTGCCGCCGCATGTATCTCCGTGCATCTGCCCTCCACATCCTCATCGTACCTTCCAGATAAAAACCTTCAGTCATTAGGGAGAGAGGAGGAGAATGATATTTTATCCTGCAAGATGAGTCACAGAGTAATTTAATTATCCTCTATTACAGCCCGTCTATCTGCCTGTGCTTCGCTATGAAGAGCAGGGACGGCTGATCTAAGAGCAGTGCGATGCAGAAAGATCTGGCAGACTGTCGCGTACCTGAAGAACTGTTTGTACAACTAATCCTGCCCCCCCTCTAGACTTTGACCTCCTGGTTACCAATTAAGAATCAAAGAGAAGGGAGGAATTTCTCTTTTTTTTTTCTTCTTTTTTTGAATTCACACTTATTTTCCCCAAGCTTGATACGGTGCTGCTGGTTGCTCCGCTGTGATGTCAGCTAACAGGCGCCAAGAGACCATTTTGCTGCCAGTCTAAGTAATTGTCTCCATAAAAAGGAGATCATTTTCCACAAGCTTTAGGAAGGCTTTTATGGTCCATAAAATGTGACAAATTTTGTGATCTAACAACTAAATGTTCACTTAGCTAAAGAAAACCTTCGTTCATCATCCACAGACTTTTTTTTTTTGTCAAATCACAGCTGGTTCTTGTGACTCACCTCTGTGAGCAGCCATGGGTGCTCTTGCGCCAGTCGTTCGAAGTCGGTCTCAGCCGTCACGTTGGCGTAGCGGAATCGGTTCTGGACTGCGGCCGACGTGCAGATGTACTTGTAGAGGAACTCTTTCCCCGTCTGCTCGGAGATGGCTTTGGCCGACATGACTGTTTAGGTTAGACTGGCCTAAGAGGACAGGGAGGACAGACAGACAGACAGAGAGAGACAGAGAGAGAGAGATGGGTTGAGAGATACAAAGATGAGCAGTGAGATGAATGAATGCACATTAGAAACAGAGATGTGGAAAGATAGATGAATACAGAAAAGCAGATGCACAATGTGGGCAGCTGCAGGGAGCGTCGACACTGTCAGAACAGTCAAGTAACGGTCTGCTAACCAGCTGATTGAAAGACGGCTCTGTGGTTTGTATTTTTCATTAGTTATTCAAAAATGCCAGCGAACGCCTGACATTATTTACCTTCACAGAAAAAGAAGAGACTGCTAGAAAATCAGATTACAAACGAACTGCAGACTCAGGCCTTCTATCCTTTTGCAGAGTCTGTTCTTTCTTGTAGTTTGTCTCATGCTGAACCCAGCAAGACAGAGAGAGTGAAACCAGTGAAGCTAAATCCAACACGATTAGCCTCAGGTTGTTTAAACTGCACACTAATGAGGTAATGGGCACTTATTTGCCTCTTGAACAATCAGATTCCTGCTGAAGCTCCAGCAGAGAGCGTGCAGGATGGTGTAAGTGGACTCTAGTCACCAGCACACTCCTGCAGGGAAGACGTATCTGCATAATTGACCCGTCGATGTGACCTCTGCCGATTATAAGCCATCCTGGAAAGCAGCAACAACACAGGCAGTGATAAGAAATAGATTTTGTCTCCCTCCTTTTTTTTTTTTTTTTGGCAGAATATGACGGAAGTAAAACAGGAAAAGCAATTAACTGTAACTGCATCTATAAATTTTACTGCTCCGGGAAGGAGTTGTGATCTTTGAAATTTGGTCATAAGCTTCACTCAATGAGGCCATCTAAAAAAAGATCCACAAAAACAAAACGCACCGCAGGACCTAAAGGTACGAACTGTGAAAAGTACAATTCAATTATTTTTCCCTGTGGTGGCTTCCTGTAGAGGACACACCAACAACTATTATTAGTATCAGACCATACAGGTGAAATCCACCAATGAGAACTTACATACTACCATTTAAAAAAAAAATCAGGAAAGAAAATGTTTGTAAACATTTACAGCCATTTTCTGTCTACTTTATGCATTTTTTTAATTCCTTTACAAGAGACACATAGGATTTTTTAATAAATTAGGGAAAATGAAAAACATTTTTAATTGAGTATTTAGAATTTAGCTTTTCATCATCATTTCTGATCAGCTAGAATATTTTTATGCATCTTACAGCAACACGGCTTTCAGGTTTAAGTTTGAATCTACTATGATTGCACAATATTTATCAGAGCCGATAAATTATGAACTGATAAATCTGTAATTTCAGCCCATTTTCTGCCTGATTTTTGACAGGAGACCTGCTGTTTAAACACACTTGTTCATCCACAACCTGCACTGGAGGGACTGGAGGATAAAACTCCCCAACAAATGCCGAATCCTCAGCATTAGTCCTAACTTCTCCTTCAGTCTAATGTACAAAAGTATTGAAAAATGTGGCTTATTGAAGCTCTAAAATACCAAGGCTTTCACTAATTACCCTCTCATGCCATGTATCAGTGGGATGGTGCACCTGCTCTGCCTGTTTCTTCTGTCTGGTTCATTAAGCTGAAAGCCCTGATGTGGGCTCAAACAGGACTCTCAGCTTTACACACACACACACTCTGGCAGCAATTTCTTAAATGGACTAATGGGACTGTCATAGACCCTTCTCCCTATTGATAATGGCTGTCCCTGAGTCACCACAGTGCTGCTTCCAGGCTGGATTAAAAAAACAGGGTTTATTTGAGACGCATCCAGGTTTCTATTTATCATCCACTTTCCCCGTACAACTGACCTGACAGAGGTAATAAATGTAATTGCTTTACAGCAGCAAAAACACTGGTTCAGATGATGCACAATAACATCTAAAGACAGGAGATGATGAATGGCTGGAGGGGGGGTGGAATTGAACACAGACTTTGTTGTTCAGCATAAACTAAATCAACACAAACAGAGAGTGAAGTAAAAAAAATGACTCAAGTTGTAGCTGCATGTTCATTTTCACTTCACCACTTTGTTTTTTTTTTTACAACGTTACAACAAAACCTGCCTGACTGTTTTCTGACTGTTTTGTATTGAGTCATGGATCCATGAGAGGCACGATTCAACCGACTGTCCCATTCATTTCATACAAACCGGTCAGACAAGCAGCTCGCCTCTGTAAAACCTTCATGTCCCCATTCCGGAAAAACTTTCAGCTCTTACTCACAGTCACTCATGACAGCGATGGAGCACGAGCACCGGTTTACCGGGGGTTTGGTTGGACTGAGCAGTTCAACTAGTTTGATTTTTTTTTTTTTTTAACAAAGAAAGATACAGACAGATAAGGAGTTAGTAGAAGTAGTAAAAAGGAAAAACAATGAATAATGTACCTTTCTTTAGTTTTTCTTCTCTCTTCAGCGGCTCTGGGAGTGTAACGTGGTCGGATGTGTGCTCGTTCTCGGCAGTGTTCCTCCGCTCTCGCCGTCGGTGGGAACCGGAGGGACCGGAGAATGAAGCTCACTGTGAGTTTTGTCTCCATCGCCCATCTGCCGATAGGCTTGGCTGATGTTTTCTGGCCTCTGATTGGTTCAAATTCACATGTTCTGATGCTGCCTTCATGAGCACTGGGAGCGATTTGCACCATGGGATTTTTTGGGGTCAAATTATTCAGAGCGGAAAATAAGAAAATGGGTGAAAGTCTTACATTTTGTAGATTGTACTGTATATTTTCATTTTTGCATTTTATTTAAATAAGGTTAGTCGATGTTTAAAATGTATCAACATTATTAAATGAGTTTCGGGACTTTGACAGCTGAATGCAGTAAATAATTGTCATAACTTGTGTAGCTGGCGAATACTCATTGAAGCCGTAAATAGAAATGCCATTTACAGATTTTTTGCATATTTTCTCCACTAAAATATACAGCAGTTCTACGGTGATAGAAAGAAAGTAATTACATTTTTCAATTACTGTAATTTTGGAGTTTTTACATTTCATGCCCACTTATTTAGCAACTATAGTTAGGCCAACAAGTTACAAAACGTATGATGAGATTAAAAGATAAAACGCATTGTTTTAAACGGACAGTATTTTACAGTGTTTAAAAATAGTTCAAATAATTAATAGTTGAATGATACAACATGAACTCGGAGGGGCATTTGTCAGCTTTAAGTACTTTACTTTTGTTCTGATCGTTTGAGGGGCTTTAAGTTGTAACTGAGTATTTTTATGGTGTGTTATTGCTTCTTTTGCTTCAGTATAACCCTGATACTTTTCATCAAATGCAGCTGATTTTTTGCTTTCTTTTTTTTCCCACGAATTTAATTTAAGATTGTAGCCAAACATCTACACAAGAGATTTCAGAGAGTACTTAAAAGTATCTTTAGGTTCTCCACTGAGCCCACAGCCACACCACCGTGGAGAAAATAGGGCAATTATCAGCTGCTGATGCTGATTGGTTGACATTGTTCTTTATCTACACAGCAGCAGATGAGGAAATCACTTGAAGTTGCACACAACCAGCACGAGTTTTACACACTGAAAGAATCTTGCACTTTGACAACAAGTGACATGTTGAGTCCAAGTTCATGGTCTTTTACCCGCCCTTGACCTAAACTAGCAGATTTGAAGGATGAAGTGGAGGACAGCTTGAATAATTGTCATATTTTTAGCTAACCATCATTTATATTTAACAGGATGAAGGCCTTAATTAATAGTTTTAAGTGTGGACACAAGTAAAACAAGCTTCAGTGTAATTGTATGCAGATTAATAAATAATCAAAAGATTACTACTTGCTTATTTTTTTAATTATTTTTTTGTTTTAAATATATTTATATAGATTGTTGTATGGAAAAAGTATAACTTTGTATTTCTACAGACAGCAGTGTAAACAGTGTTTGCGGTAGACTGTGTAGCAACTGGACTTGTGTCACCCTGGTAAGATCTAAAAGTAATTTTAGAAAAAGCAGAACAATTATATGAAGTGCTAACACATTTTTACCTTAGAATTTGTAAATTCAAAACAGGATAAAAAATAATTACAGTGGAGGTAAAATGCATCTTAGAGGTAGCAGGTAGACGGGTCCTAGAAGCGGGGTGTGGATGGTGAGACATGCTCTGTCACAGGCTACACTATGGACAGTTATCATTTCATGCCACTTACACTATGAGAGAGTTTGTGGCATTTATTTGCTGTCTCAGATTCTTATGCAAGGGTAAACGGACTGAAGAGCAGACAAATGGTGCAATGCAGTCTGTGGTACACTGTGTTAAAATACGTTATCTGAAGAGTCCTCAGGATGATTTCCACGTTGTTGCCAATGAACAAGAAGCTTAATAACAATTGATAAGTGCCCTCTGCTGGTTAACATCTCCAACTACACGTGCACACTCTGGGAACATGACCATGTGTAGATAAACTGTCCCAGTTATCAGTCTGCATGCAAGTAAAACTGCAGTAATGCACTGAACAGGCAGGAAAATGAATTACTGGAGCAAAGCATGTTCTTTTTTTATTAAGTGTACAAAACAAGTGCAAAAATAGTGATTCATAAGAGTTACACAAAGTAGGGCTTGCCCTTCAAAAAATTACAGTCACAGAGGATGCAAATCGAAATGTAATACATGAAGTGCTGTTTCAAAAGAGGATAAAAGGGATCAATGGTGCAGTCTTGCGCAGTAGAAAAGATTGCAAAACATGGACTTGGATTCACAGCATGTGATAATTACTAAGTGCAAGCTGCTGAAACAAATACCAAATTCATCAGCATTCTCCCATTCGAACTATGCACAGTGCAAAGGTTTTTCAAGGAGGGACCTTTAGAAATGACATTCATTCTAATACACTTAATCAAATAGATAACTTTGGCCCATATGCTATTGTAACAGTCACTTTCTACGATGCGCGTACACGTACTCGAACAGAAATGACGGCTAACTGCTTAAACTAAGACAAAGGTAACATCTGACATATTCTTTTTAAGCGGCAGAGGTACTTTTAGCAGGTCAAAAATGTGTATTATTGTTGGTACCATGAAGCTGGGATGCATGCAATGAAAGAACCTAGTTTTTGTATATATGAATACTGAAATACACGGACATTTATAGAGGATTTCTAAGTTTTAGATAACTGTGGAGCTATGCAGGGAGGCTATACTACCTTAGTCTAAAACTGCAGCTAATAACACCTCAGCAAATAGCCAGATACTGCAACTCTGGCACTGATATGTGAAACAAGATACTCAACGTTAACAAGCCTAACTGTATTGAAGGCATCTTGGGTTGTGGTGCAAATCAACAGTAAAAAGGCACAAAGCTTGTGGATTTAGGGTGGCTGTAACTGAACCCCTAAACACTGCACAAACACACAAACCTTGCACAGAGTTAGCCTACATTTTAATTCACCAGTCATCCCGGTCACACATCCCCATGATTGCCATTTACAGTATGGTGCACTTTTGCTTCTTCTTCTTCTCGGGTTCCTTTTTGCTCGGTGCGACCTCCTTGCGCCCGTAGAAGCTGGAGAAGCAGGCAGGGGAGCAGATGGGCTCTCTCAGACTGAGCAGCCACCTTCCTTCGCCATAATACGCCAGCGAGCCGAGCTCCATCTCCTCAACCAGCTCCCCCTGCTGGCCTCCCTGCTGCAGGGCTAGGATTTCGAGCAGATCCAGACCTGTTTGAACTGGCTCGACACCCTCTGCGCAGCCTAGAGTAACGTGGGCGCGGCTCCCCAGAGGCAGGGAGGCAGCAGACTCTAACTCCTTTTCCGCATCTGCTGGCCACAGCAAAAGCTGCTCCTCGGTGAGGGACACTCTGGTACCAAAAGTGCGAGGAGTGACAAAGAGAGCGATCAGCGACAGCTCGGACACAGAACCGTAGAAATCTTTAACAGCCTAGAGGGCGGAAGACAGGAAACGATAAGGAAATATCACCATTTACTTTTTAAATCCAATTTGAATATCTTCATTTGACAACACATGAAATATAGTATAAAAGGGGAATTTCTCTCTTTTAGAATATTAAATATTTTTTGGTTTGAGGGGTTATGAACCTGAAACACTGAAATTATGCTAAAAATCAAGCATTTTTCAAGAAATTTCAAGCCTTTTGCTATCTTTGAAAACAAGGCAGATAAAAGTATCCAAATTTTTAAGACTTTGTACAAACTCTTGTAGCCACCAGATCTAACTTACTGTATTCTGTGCATACTCTTTCGAACCCTCCACTTTTCCATAGTTACAGAATTTTGTAGTGCAATGGAGGGTCCCTTTGGGTTGGAAGTACTGCTCCAAGTCCACCTCCTTCTCAGCTTTACCAGTGACTGCAAATACAAGAAAAGTTCAGTTACATCTTAGTTACAACAATGATTTTGGATATCAATCTGCGTAAGGACATTTCCCTTCCCACCAGTATTCAGCTATGTGATAAATATATCAAATTTAAATACACTCACAGTCAATCATGTGTTTCTTGAAGGCCTCCAAGGTGTCCAGTGTTTTCAGGAAGTCCATTGAGGTGCACCTGACTTTTTCCTGGACAGAGTGAAGAAGGAACCACCCAAAGAAAAGAGGCAGGGACATTTCTTCGAGGGGAGCCCTCATGGCCTCCAGCTGGGTTGCCTCCAGTCCACGCTTGGTCTTCTTGATCAGCAGTGTTACATCTCTGCTCCATTCTGTACGTGGCTCCAAAAAGACAGCAACAAGATGGTGCTGCTCTGCAATCTCACCCAAGCGGGCCAGCCGATCCTGGGTGTGGTTGGTGTCATCCACCACTATCAGCACAGAGACAGATGTTCCTGCACTGCAGCGGGCCACGACTGCTTCATCCAGAGCCTTGTATCCTTCAGCAGATGACTCTGGATTCTCTGGTTTTACACCATGATCATCAGCAGAGATGACAGAGCAGTGGTCTTTGTAGGCATCAGCTATGGCACGTGCCAGGAAGCTTTTACCGCTTCCTGGAAGGCCTCTGAGGACAAAAAGGATACGAGAGGTCTGCAGGGTGTCTTTGGTCTGCTCTCGCTCCAGGAAGGCAAAGGACAGGGAGCCAGATGCAGGAACTGCATCCTCTTCCTTTTGGATCTCAGCATCTGTCTTCCCAGAAGCAGCACCTTCACTTTCTGGTGCTGTCTCAGCTCCCTCGCGAGTATCAGACTCTGATTTTTCTGGTTCGGCTTCCTTCTTGTCCTCTGTAGGTTTCACATTTTCAGTTTCAGCTGATGCCTCGGCCTTTGATGCTGAAACTTCTGTTGGCTTTTCTGGGGAAACTTCCGAAACCACCACAGTTTCTGCTGGTTTTTCCTCTTCTTCATCCTTTGTAGGCTTGGCAGGGACTTCATTTTCTGCCACCTCCTCTTTGGCAACTTCTTCTGTTCCGGCATTCATGGTGGTCTGCAATTTAGTCTCAGTTTCCACTTGTTCTGCGTCTCCCTCCCCTTTGCTGGGTGGTGGTGGTGCATCCACTGGCTTTTGCGGTGTGACTGGTTCAGGTAATGTCTGCTCTTGTATTTCAGCTACTGGAACTGATTCTGCCAATTTCTCTGGCTCTGGTTCAGGGGCACTCTCAGTCAGAGGTGTTTGCACAGGCAAAGGTTCTGGGTCATTCTCTGGCACAGGCTGCTGTTCAGGCTGGATGTTTTCTGGTTCTGTGTCTAAAGCTGCAACTGGGTCAGAGATCTTTTCAGATGACTCATCTGGTTCTGGTGGTGGCACATTAGGCACTGACTCAGTGTCAGATTTTTCTGTGGGCAAGCTCTCCTCAAACTCCATTTCTGTCTTTTCTTCAGACACTGTAACAGTTTCTGTCACAATAAACTCCTCTGTTTCTTTCAAGTTTACGACATCTGTATCATGACCGTTTACTGCCGCCTGTTCAGTCTCTTCATCAGCAGCTGGTGGCTTCTCAGGCTCTGTGGATTCCTCTGAGGTCTCCAATTTTGTCACAACTTCTTTTTCCATTACAGTCTCCTCTGGCTGTGGAGTATCTGACGCATCTAAACCCTCACCGCTCATTTCAGTATCCATGTCCTGCTATTCGTCTGACTTAACACCACCACGTACCTTATACAAATAAAAAGAGAAAAATTTGGCTTAGATTATGGATTAATTTGTAAAACCTTTGAACAAACACTCGAATCAGCAACTTTTGCCAAAAAAAACTACACCTAAAGAGTAAAGAATTGTACTCAAACACTAAGAAACTCACAAATTGAGTCAGAAAAACTTTAGATACATACAAAGGCTGGAGAAGATCATTATCTATTATTTATATAAGATTGTGAGTTACAACATACGGTAGCTCTAAATCTAGTTTAAAAAGGATTTAGATGGACTTGATTGTGTTTAGGGCTTAGCAGAGTGTCCCATCATTTCTCAAAAATAATCAAAATCTGATCATTTATTGAAATTTGCAGAAGTAAGAATAGTTAAAACAGCCAAGTGTGAATGGTGAAATTGTAGTTGACAGACTTGCCCTTTTACATAGAAAATCTTGTGAATTTGCTCTTTAACACTCACTTATGACAGCATTTTTTCTGACCACTTGCCCTTTTAGTGTGAAAAAAACAAGAAGTTTTATTAAGATTGTGGTCATTATGTGATAAATAAGAAGTTAGCTTATATCCCCAATTTGGATAAAAGGGTAGCATTGTAAGAGGTGGACCTACTTTTTTTTTTTTTTTTGGAAACACTGCACATGATCCTTTTTTCAACAGATTTTGGATGGGAGGGAGGGTCACATAACATCATACACAAAGCAATACAATGGCCCTGCAACTACCCCTCAGCTCTAAGTCGACTTATGATAAGTAGCAGTGTGGCACTCTGGTGCATATGGTAGGGGTGTTGGCACAATATTACCACAACAGCTCATCTAAATTTATGTTCCTTTTTGTTTAAAGGGGAAACAAGTGAAGTGGAACAAAACAGACCTACAAGCATGAATGCAAGATACCGTGCTGTATTCAAACATTGCACTGCTAAATAAACTGCGCCGAGCATTAGACAAAGGGTACTTAAGAAAACGGGGAGCATGGCGTAGAAATGTGATTACTTCATAGTAAAGTGCAAGAATGGTTGACAAACGCAGTATTTAACAGATGTGTGAAACCACATCGTGTCATGAGACAGAAGGGGAAGCACTGCAAAAACAATTCAACCCAATTTGGCGATAACGACAAACTGGTCGACATTTAAAACAACATTTTTTTAACATGAGGCCAGACAGTATAATTAAGCAAACGGGTGCAAAACTGAGAAATGTACACAATTGATGATTTAATAAACTTAATCCAATGCGTTAACGCAACAAGGAAGGTAAGTTAGAGTCGCAGTAAATGGCGCAGTGAGTGAAATATTTGTGAGGATGTGTTTGAGGTGAGTTTGGACTAAATAAAGCGTTCGCTTGAATAAGTGCCAAAGGTCGCGTCCTCGTTTGCTAAAATCCTGTTGTAACGGGTTAAAAAAAGCAATGAGAGTTGAGAAGTAACTATCCATTTCATTAAACTGCACAATGTGGCCAGGCGGGGAGTGGCGTGCACCTAACGCTAGCACGCCAGACAAAAACAATTTAGCCTGGCAGGCAACGGGTTTGGCTATAACATCACCACATACAGCGCCACGACTAAACAAGTTTAATGGTTTCCTGGCGCACACGAGTCACTAAAATGTTGATGGAGCAACTTCTTTGAGGCTTTTTCGCGTTTAAAAAGAAGAAGTGTGAACGAAAGATAGCATGCTGTGAGGAAGGCTTTTGTTTGCTAAGGTGCCAGCTTACCAGTTAGGCTGCTGTGGAGCTGTCGGTGGCGGAGCTGACCACGCGTTTCTCCCTGGATACAATGACAAGGCAATCCTTGGCACAGACATGCACCCGCTTCAATAGGAAATTCCCGGGAACGCGCAACTGGGCGTGGCCACGGGCACGCCCCTGAAGACAGGAAGGACGCAGCTAGAGGAAATTAAAAAAGATCTTTTTTGTATGTGTGTGTGTGTGTGTGTGTGTTGCATGGCTGCATAATTTCTCTGCATTTAATACTTTCATTTCCTTAGTTTTATGTTATCAAAATTTGTATTGTTGGAAATGGTATTCAGATATATTTCTTTCATAGTAAATTCAATTAAAAACATACCTGGTTCTATAGTTTAATTTTTTATTTTATTTTATTTTATTTCGTCTTTTTTGGGGTTCATGTGTATTCTATGTATAAGTACACGCTATAGAAAAACCACTAGTAAAATTTTAAGACAGTTTTTACATTATATTCCATTTTTCAGGTCAGATTGGATATTATTTTATGTCAGGAGAAAAAATCAGTGCAACACAACCACAGAGACACACACCTTGGACTCACACAAACCACAACATTCATGTTTTGTGACAGATGTGTGACAAGGGGAAGTAGAACTAGATATGGGGAATTTTTTAAAAGATAAGATTTTCAGATTTATGCAAAATATTCCTCTGTTTTCAAAATTAAGAAAAAAATTTTTGATAATAGATGATTCAGCTTTTTTCATTGAATTCTGATAACTATGCAGCATCACAAATAGATCTGAACTGCACCTGGAATATGAGCAAGAATGAAATAATTTATTTTTAGAAGTTAGTTATTCTGTATAGGATGTAGGCTTTTAATTAGTTCCCTATATACACAGTTTCACTTGTAGAACAGTATCACTACTGTTTATATCACTGACAGACCAACGGTCCCAATATCAACTACACAGAAATCAAAAAAAGCGCAAATACAAAAAATTTTATATAAGCAGGGTCAAATCAACTCAGGCATCACTATTCATATTCAATACTTTAAATCTTTGTCAGACTACAATAGATTATTTTCTAATCATTTCTAGCACAAATGAATTTGGATTCATAAAAACTCAAAGCATTACATTTGAGGAAGTTGACTTTTATTGGTGTCTTCCTGTTTTATCAACTTTCTTTTGATGGTTCTTGTTTTCCGTTGATTTTTTGTGCTCGATATGTCCTCTGAAGCACCATAAATCTTGATTGATGGCGGTCTCATTGCAGTTGGTGTTGCTTTGCTTCATCTAGAGCCTAAAAGCAGAATGGTCATTTTTATTGATCAAATATGTCTTTAAATGGAACTAAAAACATGGCTGAAAGGAAGCATATGACAACAGAAAGGGAACCTTCTGAATAACAGTCACTGCAGCATCATCTTCTAGCAGCTTGGCATTATTTAAGGCTGTCTCAAAGTGGGAGACACAGGATTCAAAATTTCCAAGTTTCACTGGGATAAAACAGAAAGGAATAGACAATTAGAGGCCAGTCTGTAGTTTTTACAACATGCAGCATTAAATAGTTTAAAAAGTTATATCAAGTGAGTAAGCTGAATGGTCACAGTAACTGATTTTAAGAGTTTATAATAATGATGTAGATAAAACAAATAAAAAATGAAAAATTACATTCCGATTGTGCCACCAAAACATTGGCATTTAGCTGCCACTTCTCATCAGCAATTTCATCAGCTGCAGCAACTGAACGAAGGCCATAATCTCTGGCTTCTTTGTGATGACTAAGCTCCAAGTAACACCAGCCAATCTCATGAAACAACCAGGTCTTTTCCAGACCACTACAGACCAACGGGATCTTCTTCTCCCAGCTGAAAAAACAAGATTATTTATGCATTTTGCATAACTTTTTCAATAGTTTTGCAAAGGATGTTCACATCATATATTACACAAGCGCAGCTTTTATTTTATTATTTACTTACAACTCAATGGCCTGTGAAAACTGTCCATTTTGAGCATGAACCCGCCCAATGTTGTCCAGAGCCCTGGACATTGCATCTTGGAGTTTGCTATTGATAAAAAAAGAATACAGAACATTAGATCTAATTTCATAAAACAAATTTACTCTTGATGTTTCATTTCTTTAAATTCTCACCACTGTTTAGCCAACTCTAAGTCTTTTTGATGATGGTCTAATGCTTTGTCCATGTCTCCTATGTAGATCAAGGCATTCCCAATGCAACTGTGCAGGCTGGCCAAAACCTCTTTCTTATTAGGCACCTCTTTCTCCGACCATCCCTGCACTGTCTTCATGACTTCTTCAGCCTTCCTGAGACTACCCTCTGCATTCCCAGATGTCAACTCTAGGACGACAAGCAAAAAGTGGACATTCTTTGGGATAAAAAGGAAGAAGAAAGAAGAAGAAAGAAGAAAGAAACCTGCCTTACCAGTGTCAATAGCATCGAGGCTCTTCAGAAGAAACTGAGCAGGTTCAGAGGGCGGACTGTGACGGCTCTTGCTACATTTTTGCTGCATTAGCTTACGCTCCCTTTCCCGGGCACAGATGGGCTTCTCCTGGTTCCAGAACTCAGTGCAAGTGTCAAGGTATGTGAGGCAGTTCTGAATGACGTCCTGCAGTTGTTCCCCACCCTTCATTTTACCTCTTACTAAGCCTGTAGATCAAAATGTAAAAGATTTAAATGCTAGTTAATTAAAAGTGAGAAACAGCATTGTAGGTAGGTTTGAAATAAACACATTAGAGAGTAAGGACTGAAGAAGAAACTAATCGTTAACATTTAAATCTGCGGTCTAGAGAATCTAACAGCCATGACAGATGCTGACAAACAAAAGCAAACTTTAAAGGCATGGGCACGCACAGCAAGCAAAATTCCCCCAAAATTATATTGTATTTCTTAAAACAAGTGAGTAAATAACATTGTACCTTCATCTTTAAGCAGATTTTCCAGGTATTTCTTGTCACTGTAAAACTCCCCCAACAATTGTTTGGTTATCTTATCATTCTTAGGGGTTTTCTGGGTCAGCTTTTTTTTCACTGTTGTCAGATGCTGAACTGAAGTAACCGGCTGTGCCCTCTTTGACAGCTAGTGAACAGAAACATAACATTGGTTATCAGAGCAGAGGCCAGGGTTAAATTTACAAACCAAATGCAAACTCTACGGCAGTCACTCCTATTTTTCAAGTTGAGTACTGTCTTTTTAAAGGGGACCACTAAAATGACCTACCTCCTCATCTTTTTGGAGAAATGAAAGGTCTCCCTTTACCTTGAGTTTGACAGAGGAAGGGTCTAGGAGTTGCCAGTGAAAAATAATTGTTTTAAACTTAAAGCGTGAGGAGGATTTCCATGTACTGTTACAGTTTAATGTAAGTCACACAATAGCATGGAAATACTCACTGCCAACAGAGTTTTCAATGGCCTCCTGTGCTTTCTGGATCCCCAGTCTGAACTCCTGTATTTGCGGACGTAGCTTTTGTCCTCTGTGATAAAACACCAGTGCAAATTCAAATTCACCCATGTAGTATAATGCTTCTGCCTTCTGGTACAAGCCCTGAAAAATCACAATGAAAGAAAGGTTTTTATTGTTGTTCTTAATTCTCTCAATTTTGCATTTGGTGCTGACTTGAGGACTGTGAATTAGTACAATGAAATCAGTTGTTTATTTATAAATGTCTTTTTTCTGTTTTTTTTTATTTTTTAATGAACACCAACATACATGGTTCCTGTCCTTTACCTCAAAAAATGTCTTGTCTCCTTTGAGTGAAGCCTCTGCATCTTGCAAGGCGAAACCATATTGCCCCATCTTCAGGTAACATTTGGATCGGCCGACATAGCAGGTCTTATCATCGGGCTTTAAAGTCAGTGCCTAAACAAAGACCCAAACAAGTCTTTTGTACACATTTTTATAAGTTGCATTGACAATGCCTATTAATGCTATTGCGATAACTAAATATTATTTAGTCATCAAAACAGCTGACGAGCCTCACTTAGTTACTTACAACGTGCCAGGACTAACTTTTGCTAACTAAGCGGCAACTTAACCTCGATTAGCTAGCTAACTAACGTTACTTACCGTGGTGTAGCTCTCTATGGCCTTTTTATACTCTCCTTTAAGGCACAACCAGTCACCGTTGGCTATTAAAGTGGAAAATACGCCCTTCGGCTGTTGATCCCCGTCTAAGTCCATGTCTGACATTTTTAGGCAAAACTTTTGGTCAAAACGACACTTTCAGATATAATCTCATCACATTAGCGTCTCCGGTCAACTGGTATCTTAGCAACCACACTAACAAAACCGAGAGCCGGAAATGGCGTCATCAACTGCCCGCCCGCTTCTGACCTAATCCTAATTTATCACAACAAAAATGTGACCGTATATTTGTTCTTAATAAAAAAACTACAACTACAACTTGATAAATACTATTAAAGATTATATTTACAGGTAATACGTTGCTACTTAAACAAAAGAAAAGAAACAATTAAGGGGAAACTCAGAGGAGGCCAACTTTATTGACATGGCTGGTACTTTTTCAAGGGTCAAGTGAGGATGGTTTCACCATAACGGCAAAAATAATGAGCAAAGATAAGGACGCTTTTCTTTTCTCCATGAGGTGCACCAAGAGAACACACACTTATCAGGGGTTCACTGAACATAACTGAACATAACCTGGTTTCCACAGTCCCACACTTGCACACTTTCTTTGACAATTGCACACATATCAAGTCATATTTATTCAGTCCTTATGCTTTTCGCTGGGATTGAGTAAAATTGCAGTTTGCATCACATTCAGAAACCAATTGAGCATAATCTATTTCTGCGCACCAGTTCTCACAGACCAAGCCAAACCTTCCTGTATTTTGTGTCAAACAGATGCCCACAGCGTGTCCTCTTTCAAACATTTACATAACAGAAAAGTGTCCTCATCTTAGGGAGATGGTTCTATCAGACAGCAAGTTTACAATAAATATATGAAATAAAAAAATGGAAAAAAATAATCAACTATCATCACAAATCAACACTTTACATTCCAGTAAAATGTACAATGCAGCAATCTGTATATGGCAACATCAAACATAAAACTTGTGACGACAAAAGGGAGGACTTTGCTGCCAACAAAGCCAGCACAGCTGTCTCCACTGCCATCTTTCTAGTGTGCTCCAGCTGTGCTGTGTGTGTAGGTATAGGCTCCAGCTGTTTTAAATTTGAAAAAATGCTCAAGTACGTCTATTGGCTTATGACAAGGAGGCAGTTTTCAGTGCGAATTTGTAGCAGCCAACTGTCTGTCTGACAGATTCTTCATATGTGGGGGGCGTGCCGCTTGCTCACTGATTTTCTTCAGAAATCATTAAGCAAGTTATTAACTTTCATGCAGAGAGAATACCTGCTCAGACCTAAGTTGAGAGGAGCAGGATAATAGCTTGCTCAACGCTCAGTTGCATCTCAAGAGTTTCCCCAGGATGTCACTTCCTGCAAGGATCCCTAAAAGCTCTGATATTATAGCTGCGCAATATCTCCTGTCTCAAAAAATTTGAGGGAGTATTTGGACCAGGGTTGCTAGCCATTACATACTTAAAAGTTTGTGTCATTCTGGAAGGAAAGAAACCGAATCCAAAACCAGCAACACTATCAACTCAGTCTGAGCCGTCTTGGCGTCCTTGCTATACGGGCTTTGAATCATTTGTTGCATGTGGTCGTTGGGTTGCATTCATTAAGTCAATGGCATAGACAAGAATCTGACTTGCAATCAGTCAGTCATTAAATATGGATGGTGGGTCGGGGGGGGGTTGACATTATTGAAAAGTCCTGATGTAGTAACTGTTTAGGTAGACGAATTCCTTCCTTTAACCAAACTGGAAGAAGAAATTTCCTGGTCCAGATGCTGAAAGAAACAACAAACAAGTCAATACTGTTGCATTTAAAAAAAAAATCCACATGGTTAGCAGAAGAAAAGTATACAGCACAACTTTTTACATACATAAAGTGCATTATTTACCTTCAAAACTAAAACCCCCTGGGCCTCCAAAGAACGCCTTGAAAATGTTGTTTGCATCAAAATCTGATGGAGACAAAAAGAATCAAACATCAGCACAGAATTTTCAGCACAGCCAGGTTCTCATCAATTACAACAGCTTTACTACAGTAATAAAGAGGTGGATCCTCAGCTAAGACACAGCCTTTACTTTAATTTGTTCAGCCCTGAGACCTCCCAGCCTCGTCTTGCCCGGGTGCTTACCTCCCATATTCATGCCATCATCCTCCAGATCCTGACCGCTGTCGTAGCGAGACTTCTTCTTTGCATCTGAAAGAACGCTGAAGGCTTCGCCCACCTCCTTAAACTTCTTCTCTTCTTCCTTCTGCACCTCAGGACTAGCTCCGCTGTGACGGTCTGAAGAAAAGGAAAGGGAGAACATCACACACATGACAAAAGCAAAAAAGCCATCAGGGCAGAGGGACTCCTGTATATCACAGAATGATTATCTTTATTGATAGAAGAAATTTTCTATCTCTTTAGTACCTGGGTGATGTAAAAGTGCCCGTTTGCGGTAAGCTTTCTTGATCTCCTCTTCTGTGGCATTCTTATCCACTCCAAGCACTTTATAGTAATCTTTCCGCTTACTTTTCTTCAACTCCAGCTGGGCATTTTTCAGGAGGTGCTTGTGTTCTACAAAATAAATTAGACACGACAGGCTAGAAAAACAATTAGGCAAAATAATGAGAAAGTATCTGTGAAAGCTGAAAGCTGAAAGCTGCGTCAGCTCAGCCACAACAGAGGAGTCTGCTTCTCACCTTTTGTTTTCTCTGTCTGGTAAACTTTCTCATAGTCTCGCACTGCCTCTTCATACTGCTCTGTCTCCATATAGCTGCAACAGAGTACGCACAAGCCCTTCATTGTTTCTTTATACAGTCTGAGCCATAAAATATAAGTTAGATAATGATAATAATACTGTCTTTTGTTTAGTCGCGCTTGAAAACCAAATGCAATAAAACTCACTGTCTATGTAAACAACCAAGTTAGAAGTACTGGACATACCACTGTGCTCTCCGTAAATAGGCTTTGATGTAGGTCTCATCCAGTTTAATGGCCTTCGTGCAGTCTTCAATGGCCTGTTCTAGTTTTTTCAGCTTTCAAAGAAAAAGATAAATGTGACCACTTGAGACCAAAAAAAGAGAAAGAAAAGTAGTAGGCAAGTTCTCTTGATTTGACAGAAGAAAGCAAAACATTGCAAAGATTCCAAAAAAACTTAACTATATACTATTACTGTCATGTAAAGAGAACTACAACTTTGCAGTCTGTGCCTGTACTAACCTCTGAAAAACTAAATGTGTGTGTCAATATATGTGCATTGTTCTACTCTGTGATGTTTACTACTTTGCTGTAAAATTTACAAAAGAAGTAAAGTGCTTAAATACTCATTAAGCAACACATTAGCTCTCAGTGGCTTTTAGCAAATAATGACCAAGGATGCTGAGGTCTATTTTAGTGTTGACTGGACAAAAAACTAGCCAGATGGTGATGCAACCAAAAGTATTTCTCTCTGTTCATGTTTCTCACCTTAGATCCAACAGTGGCCCTATTACAGTATAGTTTGGCATTTGTCTTGATGTTGTTGGGGTCTATTGTTAGTGCCTCAGAGTACAGCTCATACGCTGCCTCAAAGTTTCCTTCCTTGAACGCCTTGTTCCCCTCCTCCTTCTTGGCTTTCAGTGCTTTGGCGTTCTGGAAAAAAAACATAGGACAACCTAAGAAGCTAAATCTGGGTTAACAGCAATGTCAGTCAGACTTAAAACGGATGAGAAAACACCACAATGCTGTATTTTCCTAATTTTCCAAAGCCAATGACTGTTTTTAGAGGAGAAAACTCATAATTAAACATAAACTTAATGGTTGTATTTATATGCTGAATTACTCACTCTGCACGCGAGCCGAGCCTTGTCATGGTCAGGAGCCATACGCAAGGCCTGGACAAAGAACTGGACAGCCTTGTCAATGCAGTCCTCATAGTACAGACACAGACCTCGCACATACAGTGCATCTGCATTAGTGGAGTCCATTCGCAGAATATCACTAAACAGGAACAAATAATTCTTATTAATGCCAACACAAAACACACATATAAAAGAGAAACAAAAAAGGAATAACATTAATTTTGTATCATCATCTTTAATGGTTCAGTTCACATCTAAAAATGCAGTGATGAGACAATGTGTGAGGAAGGTGTAGCAGCAGAGACTACATGTGGAAGGAGAGCACCAGCCAAAGTATTTTATTTCCAGCTTTAAATCGTGAGAATAAATTTCCTCATCAATCTGAGAACAGAAAAAGCTCCACATTTTTCAGAGGGCACTGGCATACAGGCACTCCCCAGAGAACCTTCACGTCAAGGCAAATTAATCAGTCGGGATGCTCAATATAAGAGACGCATCAATTTTACAGCACTGTAATTGCAAATCTTAAGATCACGCTTACACTTTTTAGACCCAAATCTGTAACTCCTTAAAAAGAGTAAAACACAAAGTTGTGCATTTAGATTTTAATAGCATCAGACATTAAAGATGTACACTTACCTGGCGACAGACTGAGCCTCTGGGTAGCGTCCAAGCAGTGCTAAGCACTCTGCTTTCAGTATTTTGAACCTGTGACAGGCTGAAGCAGACTCCAAGGCACGGTCCATGCAAAAAACAACCTTGAGACAACCAACGCACACTTCCAGTCAGTGCGACTTTACATATATGGAACTGGTGGCATATCACACACTGATAAAATTAGGTAAGACTGTGACCTCTGTGTAGCTTACCATCCTGAAGTCTCTCTTCTCAAATCCAATCTCTGCCATTCTCTCATATTCAAGGATGGATTCTGCATTTTTCAGCTGACAAGGGAATTTGTGGTATTCAGTGGAAATGTGAAAAACCTGATGTAATGAATGAATTCTGTGCCATGTGCAGTGCTTGGAAAAAACAGGTCAATGCAAGCAGCAGTAATTCTGTGAATAACCGAAAAGTTGCCTGTTGGCTTACTTACTGAGAATTAACAGTAACTCTAGCTGATCTCCTCGTAAGCTGCTCAGAATCAGACTTTTGAACTTATTTGCACTAGCTTGGCCACAGCTTATCTCATAGTGGATAATCATGACTAAGTTGTCAGATCATGCTCTGTCAGGCCGAGGTTAACTCACCTCTTGCTGGGCCTGGCTGTTGTCGGTCTCCAGCTCCAGAACTTTCTGGAAACAGCGGCTGGCAGCCATGGCATTACCCAGGGACAGGTGGCACTTGCCCTCTCGCAGATGGCCCTGTGGGTAAGACTTTTAGTTCACAACTAAAGATGTACTGTGCCTCAATTACCCCCTTGCTGAAATCAGCTGAGTACTGTGCTTCAAATACTAAACAATACCTAGCTCTGTTTCACTTTTTTGTAATGTGACAAACCTTTTTATCCCTTCAGCAAAATCATAATGCCAGTAACCCTGCAGCAATGGCTGATTATTCACCGTACTACGATGTGGATGCATAATAGCATATCGAGAAACTACATACCACTGATAAAAATATGTGTCCATTAAAAAAATATCTTTTCCAAGTTGATTTCTCAAATAAGGGACTGATAATGAAGGCTTTCTATAGTTGTGTCTAAAATCTCCTTGACAAAAGATTATTTCATTGATTCTGCACCTCATATAATAACCCAATTATAATAGCACCTATCATACTACAAAACCAGTTTGATGTCCTACATCAAGAAAAAAATGTTTTTTAAGGTGTTTATCAGTAA
This sequence comes from Acanthurus lineatus, assembly GCA_029814665.1. NCBI lineage: Eukaryota > Metazoa > Chordata > Actinopteri > Acanthuriformes > Acanthuridae > Acanthurus > Acanthurus lineatus. The sequence continues at coordinate 5,405,431 of JAPZDV010000009.1, forward strand.
TGATCAATCTATTTTTACATATATATTATATTTACATATGTTATATTTACATTTTTGGCATAAAACTAATTGAAGATGCAGGAAAAAAATTCCATGGGTTATTTAAATTAAGGCCCATTCCAGTGTTTTAATTTCACAACATCAGTATCCATTTGCTGCCTCGGTCCCAACATGTGTTGCTGGCATCAGAATTATGTAAAATAAGATTTGCAAATTATCACATTAAGTATTATTAATGTTTTACAGAGCATTCCAATTTTTTTGAAATCAGGGTTGTATTTCTATTCTATTCTATTAAGAATCGTTAACTGAACACATTTAAGCCTCTTCATTAAACAATGCTGACTGCAATGTGCAAAATCATTAAGCAAAACATTGGTAGAGTAAATAGGTAGATGGGAAGTGTATGCAGCAAAAACAACAAAAGTCAGAGCAGAAAATGTTTAACGAAAAACATTTTTAAGTAGACTTTTCCCATTGATAAAATGCAGTGGTTTGTTTCCCACAACCTGCCTTCATGAAGGAGTTATCTAGTCGCACTGCTTGCTGGGAATCCTCTAAAGCTTCTCTGTACCGACACAGCATCATTAGTGTGGCTGCCCGGTTTCCATAGTAACTTGCGTTTTTGGGACACATGTCTGTAAAAACAAGTTATTTAGATACTATCAAGAAAAGGACAGATATCCAAGTTTTGTTTCTTATCAATGAGACAAATTATTTTACAATTACCTATGGCCTTGGTGTAATAATTGAATGCTTCTGCGTAGTCCTTCTTGATATAAAAGGCATTGCCTTGCTCTTTGAAGCCCTCTGCTTCCCTGTGTGAAAGTGGCCAGAAAGACAGGAAAAAGTTTAAGACAAAAACTAAGAGCAGCATTATTATAGAGAGTGTATAATCATACAGTTATGTGATGTGTGAGTGACTGGGTGTGTTTGACAGATTACTGAACTTCTAGGTAAACTTCTTGTCTGCAAACATTATTATTTGAAGGACTGCTAAGTTTGAGCATCACAATCACAATCATACCCAAAGTGAGGAACGCTACGTGAATGACAGTGTGCATCAAAGAGCTTGCTTCCCTAAGTCAGCTAAACATAGAAACGGGGAAACCAGCTGGGCAGAAGGGTCTGCTCCAATCAAACACGAAGTTATTTTGTGAAGCTGACAGGGAGCAGGGCCAGGAATATATGACACCATGCTGTGGGCCACTGCGATTACTTATTTTGGAAACCTTTCATGTTTTACATCACGACCACACAGTGAGTCAACGGTCGTTGGCCAGCTAGTATCATGCAAAAATTTTAAGAAACCAGTAACATTACTGCCATCCCGGTCAACTTATGCTCTTTGACAGGCAACGGCAGCTTAATATGTTGAGGTCTACCTGACTGCAACCCACAAATTCAGCACAACCAAGACAAACGTGATCCGGGGTAAAATTTAGCCTAACAGTTAGCAGTAGCGCCCTACTTAGCTTTCATACTGCGACGAGAAAATAAAATGGCAGTGATTTCTTAGCGATGGCACGCATGTCAGTATGAAACTGCGTTACAGATACATTTCAGCAGCTGACAATAAAGCTCTAGTGTGTTTTACCTCTCTAATTCTTCGTCACTTAGCAGTTCCATGTCAGGGTCCATATTCACAGCATCATAGCCCTCCGTCGCCATTTTGCCGTCAATGAGGAGAGGCGGGGCCTCCTACTGCAGTAGTTACGTACACTGTAAACAGGAAGTAGTCCGTTAGGTAAGAGAGCGGTTTGCTTGCAAATAAATTTATTCACACAGCTAAATTACAAATACCCATCGCTAGCCAAAATCAGGCTTTATTTTTTAAGACACGTAATTTAATCGGGTTAGTTGTATCAGATTGCATTAAAAACTAGCTATGTTTGTGATATCGTTTCTCTCTGTTTCTCTGAAAGCTAATGCTAAGCTATTTCTCCATTTCCGAGACTAAAGATGTTCGCATACTAGCCAGTTAGCCAGCTTTATTGTAGCCTATCAGCAAGACAAACGTACATTTTAATATATATATATGCTATTTTGTTATTCATTCGTTTTAAGTGTTTGTATAAAACTGATTGTATGAAATTAACAACGTCGATGTCCTAAACGCAGCTGCACGCTACTACAATGCTATGGCATGCACTTGCGCTGTCACAATAATAAAGTATTTGATTTCAGTTATCCATTTGTGTATCTTCTTTGAAAAACAGATTTTCTGACCCGAGAGTGAATCATGGGCAAAAGCTGTAAAGTGGTTGTGTGTGGCCAGGCTGCAGTTGGTAAAACAGCTGTTTTGGAACAACTACTGTATGCCAATCATGTTGCAGGTATAACATGCTGTTTAAACATACTGTTATAAATGTTTTGAGATGACGATTTCCATGAGTTAATAGCATTATTTACCTGACCTGAAAGCACTTAGCATACAGCTATTGATTGTTGATTGTCAAGAGTGTTTTTCTGGGTAGTATTTTACTGTGTAACCACTGGCATTGCCTATTTAAAATGTTCAGTGTGATAGATATTGATTCTTCCAACTAGGCTGGAGCATTTAAGTTTATGTAATAAGACACCCAGCCAGGGTTCATTTTGCAGAACTCATAATACACACATACTCACACTCAAAAATGCTGCTTGTCATAGAGCTTGTGATAGGACCTGTGAATATAAATTCCATGACTTGGTTTTGTAATGTTTTGTGGATTAACATTGTGCATCTTACTAAATTCCAGCTGCTAAAGTTGACTTGGAATTAAATTTTAATTGGCATTTACATAACCATTATTTATTTAGTAGCTGCCAGAATAATTCTGTTTTATTACATAAGCTTAAGACTCTAAGGTGTAGTCACAATTAGATTTATTGCATATGTTTTTTCCATTGGCACTCTGTCACACAATATAGGTTGCTCAGTTACAATGTATTAGTTACAAGCTATTACACAATCAACAGCCTGTCTTTTTTTAACTACTGTTAGGTTCGGAGCCCATGGAGACACTGGAGGATATTTACATTGGGTCCATAGAAACTGATAGGGGCACACGAGAGCAGGTGCGCTTCTATGACACTCGTGGACTCCGGGATGGGATGGAGTTTCCTCGACATTACTACACTTTTGCAGATGGCTTTGTACTTGTCTACAGCATTGACAGTAAAGAATCCTTTAAGCGAATGGAGGCTCTCAAGAAGGACATCGACCGTCACAGAGATAAGAAAGAGGTGAGGATTGAACCCGTTTATCTGCTTGGAAATAGGATCTATAAACTATTCACATAAATTCTGTTTTCCTTACACTAACCTGATGATCCTCATCCTCAGGTGACCATTGTTGTGCTGGGTAACAAGCTGGATAAGCAGGAGGAGAGGAGAGTCGACTCTAACATGGCTCAAAACTGGGCGAAGAATGAGAAGGTGCGTCTGTGGGAGGTGTCGGTGGTGGACAGACGCACGCTGATTGAACCCTTTGTCTACCTGGCAAGCAAAATGACTCAGCCGCAGAGCAAGTCCACTTTCCCTCTTAGTCGCAATAAGAATAAGGGAAGTGGGTCTACAGACAGCTAAATGACTAGGCATTATTATCATGTTCAAGAGGGAAGAAAAAGGAAGAAAAGGTGCATTAAAGGGAACTTGGTCTCGCTAAAAAACAATTTTGAAGAAGAATGAAGTAAACAATGCTCTGGAGAGGTAATGCAGGATGATTGTATAGATATTTATATATAATGAGTACTGCTGGTGTTGGTCTAGCATCCATATTTGAAATTTTGGTGAAATACTTACTACTTTTACTATAATTAAGTTTTAAAAAGCTGATCTTTTGCCATATCAGCTAAGAATTGAGGAACTTGTATTTGTTTGTAGTGCCCATTTTATTTTGGAAAGATTATGGTCAAACTATTCATTCACATTCTTCACACATGCCACGTTTCATATTAACAGTCATATGTGGACCTGTGTAATGTTTTTGAACTACTGACAATCAACATTTTGAACTCAGTTTATACTTAAAGTAATTAGATATTACACATGGCACTGTATTGATAAATTAGGACCAAGCACCTGTATACAACTGTTACTATAATATTTACATGTGCACAACATGTATACACAGACTGAATCAGTAATGTTTGCAGTCACTCACTCATGTTACCTAATTACTGCATCGCACAAATGCTGCATTTCACATCTTGTAAAAGATATGGTAGGTGAAGGGATTTTATTGATTTATTACTGAGGATGTAAAATTACAGTGTGGTTTGTTGATCTGGAGATTTGTTACATGATATATTTTCATTGCTAAGAGTAACTGTTGGATGTTGTAAAGTGAATGATGACATTCCTTACCGCGTATTGCCTTCTGTGCTTTATGGAGAACCATAAATATGAGAAAAAACCGTTCACTTGAAAGGCAGTTTCTGCAGGCTCAGGTGCTACTTTTTCTGTGGTCGCAACACATGAGAGACATAGAGCACTCAAAATAAGTGAAAATGTTGTAGCATAAACAACATAACCCATCATGTAAGTTACAGCTAAAGTTGAAGCCAGAATATTTTTTAATTAGACAGTAAATAAACCTTTAAGTGCTCATAAGCCATTAGCCAAACACTGAACTGTTAATTTAAGGTGCAAATGAGTCAAAATATGCACAGCTCTTATTGTGTGTTAAATTTAAAAGGGGGCATTTGTTGATGTTGTTTGAAATATTCATGTGTTCATTGCTGGAGTCTATTGACACTATGTATCAAACAGAAAACCCTTTGTGTGAATATCAAGCTTTTCTGTATTAATATTGAGGTGTTCACTTGATTTCTGTTTACATTTTTTGTAAACAAATAAAATGTCTTTTTTCCTGTGCTTAACCTAATTTTTTGGGTGCTATAATTAATGAAAAAATTAAATACAGCACAACTTTGTGTTTCATCATGTAAAATATGTGGCATTTGAAATTTTCTAAACATCACAGACGCACATCAATCGTACCAAACCCATTCACTGATTTTCTGTCAGTTTATGCTGTAGTATGTTTTATGGCCAGCAGATGTCTCTAATCTTCCAGGAAAACAAAGGGGACATTCCCATGCAGTTAGTTTAAAGGGAAATGTCCATTTGTATACTTATCTGTTTAGACTGTAACTAATCACTAGTTACAACAATATTTAAACAAATTTACTCATTTGAAAATCTGTTATTTCTAAGGTTGGTAAGAAATGCGTTGGTTGTCCTGACCGCAGTTGAAAAAAAATGCTGTCATAGTTTGTTGGTATTTCAGTGCCGACCAAAAATTAGGGAAGTAAAAACAAATAATTAAATTATTTTACACAGTTAATAACAATGACTTGTTCATAAACGTATTAAATTCATTCAATGTTAATAGAATAGATAGTGAAGTCACAGACAATATTGCACAATAACTCCAGCAATCCTTTCAAAATAAATCGAAAGTGACAACAGTGTGTCAGTAATCTTCAAATATTAATTAATAAGTAAGTAAATAAATGTGGTCAAAACATTTACAAAGGTATTTTTGTTATATATCTGTCTATTGTAATGAACGTCATGATGTAGGAGTTCATAGAGTATATCATTTCAACATAACATGCAAATGAATATCCTTTTTAATAAATATAAAAGCATAATAAGTCAAAGTCAAAGTCAAAAGCTGTGTGGTGTTTATGTTGACATTTTTCAATGTGAGATTACTACAGATTAAATTTCAGGTAATTTAAATGTATTATTTCTTCTCCTTTGATAGAAGAACACTGATATGATCTGAGTCGTGCAAAATTTAAACAGAAAGTGAATAAAAACTTGGATTGAGGAAGAATGCAGAGTTTTCCGCTGCCATGCAGTTAACTGCTTTTAGCATACAGGATTCAAGTATCGGACAAAGTGAAATGAAATACTCAGCTGTTAACAATAGGCTAATATAATGCCATAAACTATAATAACACCAAATAACCACTGCAGTTTAAATGAGCCAGTTTTGTGTTCAGGTAGAAAAGTGGTTGAGAGTTGTTTTAAGGAGCCAGTGGAATATTAATTATTTGGCATTCTGTATCTGTCAAAAAAGTCAAATTTATTAGGACTAATTGTTGCAATCGTTTGCCTGTAAACCAGTTTGAGGATGGTAGTAAAAAACAGTGCCAGTCAGACAAGGTCAGAGATGTTTCTGCAGAGAAAATGATCTGCTAGTTCCACACGGGCATGTTGACTGGAGAGGTTAATGCAAGATAATGAGAAAACCTCAGGTGGAACATTTATGAAATGATATTACTTTCACTTTAGTTTCCCCAGAGGGTGCTATCATGTACCATCTCATTTCAATCATGTTCTTTTTAATGACTAGAATTGAGCCACTGCACTGATGTTACTTCACTCAAAATGGCTCAGTTATTGTATCGCACGATTGGACTACGACGGTTCACAGTGGTGTTAATTTGATGTGCCCAAGTTCTAACAGCGAGGAACGAGGAGAATCCTGTAAGTTGTCAATATGTTTTCCTGTCACAGTCTGTGGAATGGCCCTGCGTTTGTATTGACCCACATAGAAAACGGAAGGTTCACAATACTAAATGTGAAACACACACTGTGAGCGTGTCAGAGCCGAGGATCGATTCGTCACTTGCCTGTATGATTTATGAACCTTTTTTTCCCTTCGGACTACACAGACCACGAAAAGGAAAAAAAGAAACACACATGCTAGTCGCAGGGCAACAGGGTGATGCCCTTGTGTTGCTACGAGTAACACTCGTTTACTGTTGCATGACAGTGTGTCTCAACTGAGCATCCAGCTCTCTCCCGAGGGACCCATAAAAAAAGATAACATTTTATTCCCTCTCGCTTTTTTTTTGTTTTTGTGGAGAGAATAGACTTTAACCCTGGAAGCTGCTGCGCTGACCCCACTTATTCACAGTCGCCATCACATTAACAAAACAATTCCACACAGGAGTGAACACAGACGGGCTAAATGGCAGTTCCACCATCAGGCTTTTCTTCCTGTGGGCTGGAAATACCAGCTGTTCGCGAGCCATCAGTTATGTCAAATGTTAGCTGTCATGCTGACTTCCCACAAGCCTCTGAGACGGATCATTTGTCCTGAAAGCACAGGGTGATTTAATTGAGGATAAAATCCAGTTTAAGGCATTCTGAACCGTGCAAAAATTGAATCTCAGCTATTGGTCATAGTTTGAGCATTCAGTGAGTATGTTGAAAGAGTTTGACACCTTTGACATTATCCAGGGGGACACGTTGACACATTGTCTCCCACCAGTCAATAACAAGACAAGTTAAGCTCAATAAAGGACTAAATAAAGACACTGTGGAAGCTAAAAAACAAATTGATTTTCTCCACTGCTCGACTAACTCAACCCTCTGTCTCTGTCTCTCATCTTTCTTGTGCTTTTTTCTGTCGAATGTGAATTTGCAGCAGTATTGATGGCTCTGTATGTTTCAGTGCAGTAATTAAATGATTTTTCTATCTGCACTGTGCAATTATAAGCGTCTTTGCAATTCATACAGTCATTTTTTGGGGGGACAATTCTGCAGTTACTGTTTTTCTAAAATGGTCATTATCTATGGTCGATACCAAGAAATAATAAAAAGTATGTTTGGATATGAAAAAAGCTGCACATTTAGCATTGACACATAGCTGCAATACAAATATATTATTGCAAAAAAAACAACTATTGTGACTGCACTGAAATAATGAAATGGACACAACATAATTGTACTGTGGTAAGTATTCAATAAAATTACATATCAGTAATCTTCTGTAGTATCAGCTATGCATTATAGCAATAAAACGTTACCTTGTTAGGTATGTTGGAATGTACATTATTGGTCGTTATGTGTTTGAGATATAATTGAGATTTGGCATCACAAAAACTGGCCATGACTCCGTGATGTATTTTCTTCTCCATCTCTTAAATCTTTTAAAACCCATTAATTTGCTTTCAGTTAAACAGAAGTCTAAACACACACACGCACATACACACACACTGAAGCTATGTGTGTAAGGGGTGACCCTTGAGTTGAGGGGCGGTGGCTGACCACCACCACAGGAGATAAGGGTGTCACTTCCTCCATGGAGAGTAGTCAGATAAGACACCGGATCAATACAGCAGACACACCAGCGTCACAGCTTAGCAAGGTCACCGTGTCCTTCTGCCATAAACCAGCTTTAGTGAGGGCTGGTGATCCAATGGCTTTTCTTTGATTGGCACGGGAGGAGGTGCAGGACTTGATGTTGTGCTTATCTACAGTTTCCACAAAGGACGGGCTGGCGTGATGGCCTGAGGCGCGGAGGACAACATCAATAAAAAAATCCAAGGGCTCTCCTTCAATTACACAAGAAAACCGAGAAATTAATACAGAGCTAAATGTGCTAAATACATGATTAACCGGCAAGATAGATAAAAGCACAGAGTCACAGTTTATCACATGTGAGGGTGCTCCTCATTGTTGGCTTTAGGGATGACAGGGAGCTTGGCACGGCGGAGAAAAGGCAACACTTTGTCAGGTTGGCAAACACAGTGGAGATGCTGAGCACAGCAGTGAGCCGCTGATCCACAATTCAAAAGGATTCACTGTTAAGTACCAAATCTTTCTGCAGTAGCCTGAGCCAATCAAATGGCCATCTGTGGAGAATCATCTGTTTATAAAGGAGGTTAGCCCGTCTTTTAACCACATCAGCCCCATCACGTATATTATTCTATTACTTCTCTGTGTGCCCCAGATGCAACAGAGGCTCTGGCACAGTGGCTGCACCTTGTTTCCATTTGCTTTCACATTGTATCTTGGCTAAACACCAGTCCTGCTGTCACAGGTTGTTTCCTGAAATGGCTGGAAAATGAGTAGCCGTGGGTTGCCACATGAACAGATGCTGTGAGGGTGTAGCACACTTTCAGAGATGCCGGTCTGCACCTGCACACCCAGGATCATATATAAATCATTTTTTAAAATGCAGCGTATTTCTTGATTCAGAGCTTGATTTGCTCATTTTTGACTGTCTGACTAATAACTACTATTTTTCCCTTTTTTCTCTGCTATTCAAACATAATTTAATCAAAGAGTACAAGTGCATTTTCAAGCATCTTTGTAAAACTGAGCATTCATCTTGTCTCTGTTTATTTTCCAGCAATCATCTGCCTGAGTCTTTTTGTCACACACCCACACACATATTGTTATTACTCAGATATCAATCTGAATCAAGCGCTGCCTTCTGGGACGTTGCTGTTTTTTGTCTTTACCCATGACGCTGAGAAAACACACACACGCACACACACACACATTTACATAACCACTGTAATGTTGGTTTTTTTTACAAGTTCTAAAAGCTTTATTTTCCAAAATCCATCACTTGTCCTCTCTATGGTACAGCACTGTAAGGTTTTTTTTTTTAGTCAATCCATCCATGCGTACAGTGTTTCCTGCTCTCCAGAGCTGTGGAGGGATACCCTGAATGGATGTTAGCATTTGTTCAACCTGTCACCCCTGAGAAGGCCTGTCTAACGTGACTTCAGGATATTGTCTTAAAAAAAGGCCTTGAATTACATTATTAATTCAGTCACCGTCAACAAGAAGAAGAAGAAGAAGAAGAAGAAAAAAAAAGGAGCTCACTCAAAAAAAAGTTTGTTTTAAATATTTTCTCTTGTACTTAAAAAAAACATGTTCATAAAACCAAGTAAATAAAAACAAACAAAGGAGGAAAAAAAAGAAAGCAAAGCATTTTTCTTGTCCCTGTATGCTGCACAGAGCCTACGATAACATAACCTACTCTCTTCTATAATAGCAGTTCATTATGATACAGATAACAATAGCAACTCTGATAAAATCTCTATAGTTACTCTATGGTTTCTACATATAATTTGCCTTCTCTAGATTCTTTATTTTAAGAAAAATTTCAGTTCTTTAGGTCAGAGTTCCCACTGAGCGAGAGAAACAAACAAACAGTGAAGATTAAAGGCTGGCTGGTTCACTGAGTAGTGCGACTGGGGCGAGGTGGGGGGGGGGGGGGGGTGTCACCTTGTTATGGCAGGGATAGCCGTTGGCTTACCATAACCAAAAAAATACAAATGGGCCGGGGGGGTGCATAAACAAAAATTTAACAAGGATCAAATGTTT
>JAPZDV010000009.1:5415658-5426648 GCA_029814665.1 Acanthurus lineatus
CCCCCCCCCCCCCCCCCCCCCCTCCCCGCCCCCCCCCCCCCCGCCGCGACCCCCACACACCCCACCCCCCCCGGCGCGCTCCTTAAACAGAAATGTACATAGGATCAAAGGTTTTTGTAGAAGCACTAGTACTGGATGGCAATTACAGGGTTTTCACGACAGATGGCACTGCTGCATCACAGACAACTATACATATTGCACAATGAGAAATGCATAGGATTTGCTCCATTACTGTAATTTAACAGAACATGATTTGGTATGAGTGTTGAAGGAAGGATGATGTGTACGCTTCCAAGTCCTCATGAGACCTTCCCGTCAGTTCATTTCGGCAGAGGGGAGGGTTGAGTGTCAGTAGATATCCGGGTTGAAGGAGGAGGAGGAGGAGGAGGAGGAGGTGGGGAGACAGCACGCAGGCATAAAACAGCAATATGAGAAATGATGTGACACTTATCCCAAACACTTGTCTCTGACGCAACATTGTTTTGCTCAGTGGAAGTCATACAAAAGTCCTCCTGCTCCACTAAAAAAAAAGTGAAACAGCAATGTCACATGATGCTGAAGCACCCTTTCCTCAGCGCGAGAGAGCAGCTATAAATGGAAACGGCTCAGCCCAGAGTCACAGCGTGTGGAGACTGACCATGAGCGTCGAGCATCAAGGGCAGCGCCGGCAGGACAACCCCCCCATTTCGAATGACTCTTCGCTGACAACTCAGAGGTGGCTCTTGGCTGTGCTGAAGTACATAATACATTGTTACACATGTGTACAGTATAGAATAGATAAAGCCACTGACACACTGATAACACATCTTAAACATAAACATACTGAATGTATTGCTTTTAATGTGAGACTTCGTCGTAGTTATGGATAAAGCATAACATGATCATTCTCACCTGATTGTTTTTTTTTGTTTGTTTGTTTTTTCAAAAGCAAAAATTCGTACTGAAATTGACATGGAATTGTAAAAACATACACCTAGAGCAAAAAAAAAAAAAAAAAAAAAAGGCGAATATCGACACAATTTTCATTGCTTTTGTAAGTAAAACAGTTATAAGGTGCTTTTAATGTGGTTGCCATGGCACTGTGCTTTGTTCCCTCCCACGCTGTGCGCAGACGCTACAACACAATGTCAATCAAGTACTGGCTGAGCAGCCTCCCCACCCACTGTCATCCAAACTTTTCATTGAGCTCTGAAATCCCATCAAGTCTTCAAGTTATCCATTGTGTTTCTGTTTTTTGATTTGTGTGTGTGTGTACGTGTGTGTGTGTGTGTGTTTGACTGTGTGCGAACGTGTTAGGGAGAGGATTGAAGGCGGGGGGGGGGCTTCCCTGCTCCTCATCAGCTCATGCTGAGATAACACCACGGAAAATCAAGCGCAACAGCGAGGTGACGACAATCTAATGAAGGAGGAAGGAAAAGAAAAGAGCAAAAAAAAAAAAAAAGCTGCATTTGCGTGATAGATGCACTGGAGCCAAAAAAAAAAAAAATCTTTCTCAAGACAGATTTGCAAATTGAAATAAAGTCAAGTTGACAAGCTGACCTTTTCTGGACCCTAATGAGTGCTTAATCCCGGGGAAACGGGGAAAAAAGGATTCTGGAGGGCTCTGACTGTGGCTGTGACTCAGAGAGACAGCAGAAGGCAATGTTCAAATATACGAGTTAAAGGCTCGAGGAAACAGTTTGGGAGAAGGTTCAAATTAGTGCTAATGGGGTTTGATCTATGGACATACAGTATGTAGTTATAGCTTCATACCCACAGTGAGGACTCAAAATCTTCCTTTGAATGTTTTAATTTTACATGGAGCTCTTGTCGAGAAAGCCGTCTCATCATTTCTGTTTCGAGGTAAAATTGCCAGCAGATGATCCTTTAAGCATGTTAGTCGGAAACACTGATCAATACATCTGACTCAACTTCAGACGCTTGAATGAACTACGATCTTCTCACCTTTCATTAAACCATCAAACCAGAACCGATAATTAAAAAAAAAAAATGATTTAAAACAGTATCTAGTAAAGGGACCTTATTTTGTGGCAACCACACTAAACATACATCTAGACTTGTCTATATTTGTTCTCTAATAAGTTACACAATAATATCCATAATCCAAACCACATTGACCCATGAAATGGCTATAAAAGCGGCCTCTGTGCACCAGTCACTGTCTGGAGGCCTGTGCTCCTCCTTAGGTCATGATAAGAGGAGCAGAAAGAAGGCATGGTGGGGGGTCTTGGCCTTTATGATAGGAACAGCTCTCAGGCCCAGCGGCCTACTGAGCGTCAGGACTTGTGCACTCTTTCCTTCGTAAGTCAGGCGGGCTGCATAGTTTGCGTGTGGCCTTTGTCATGTGGGTCACACTAAAGGAGGGCCTTGGGTGTGGTAAAGGGACAAGGGTGGAGCTCACATGGGAGGCGGATCGAGTCTTTAGTAAGGGGAGAAGATGATGGGCGTGTGTGTTGCCCGCAACGGCCCCGGGGCGGGCCGAAACAGTGCAGGGCCCAGAAAGGGGGTCTGGATAAAGGTGGTGGTGCCCACTGGGTGGCGCAGAGCCAGCGGATTAGTTGCCACTGTGCACAGGGTTGGCGGGGTGAGGGGGCTGGGCAGGAAGCCAGTTGTCAAGCTCTTGGTCAGCTGCTTCTGCAAAGCCAGTTTGGTCTAGAGAAGACAGGAGGGGGGGACAGTGAGAGGTGAAAACACAGACAGGGCAGAACGTTTACCATGCAAACACGTTTCCAAAACTCATGGCTCCTATTTGCACACACACAGGATTGCATTTTGATACATTGCTCTTTAATTAATACAATCCACAAATGGCTTCATAAAGGCTTTTCTGCATGAACACTCATTAGATATACATAGTAGGTTAATGATAGGATTAAGAGTGCAGACACACTTTACCCCATTAGACAGGACAACAGTTAAATGGCAGTCATTTGCTTGGAAGCTAAGTTCAACCTGAGGTGAAATTTCTGTGGCACTGGTCGTGATATAGAAGCATGGATCAGCTTGATTAGATTTGCTAAAACGAATGTATCCCAACAAACCTCGTCTACAAACTCCTGTGCAGCCAACGCTCTCTTCTTATCAAAAACTCGCCCCTGTAGGCTTGAAAGTTGGTTTCAAAACATGTTGAGTTTGCTCTTTCACAGGGAACAGCAGCTGTTGTTAGCTTGAAAGCAATGATGGAAATAGTTTTCAACGGAATTGCTGAATACAGCACGCATCACACACACACACCATTGCTCCCTTGTGGCATATTTATTTAGCAATTTACTGGCACAGCAACAATTGTTTGGAACACACTGAATATACAGGTGAGGAGAGACTTTTCTGCAAAAGTTTTTTATGAATGTTTTAATATGTTCTTCTTGCTGTGTCTCAGGGCTGCCGTTTGAATTTAGTTTAACTGTTGTGAATTCAAGCTGACTACAGCTGCTGTCCTCCGCAAATGGAAAAAAACCCCAAAAAACTATTAACGTTTTCAAGCCTACAGGGGCTGAGTATTTGCTGCACAAAAGATGCAGACCTCTCCTTATGGAGCTGTTAAAGGATAAAAGAGTTTCATGATACAAAGAGCTCTGAGAGAGGAATCAAGAGTCAGAAATTTACTTCAGATGTTTTCATGTTTTTGTACTAAACTGTCCAAAAGATCAACAGACTGAACCAGTGTCCATCCACAGAGTTGCATAGTGGGAGGCAGGGACATGTTTTTTCCTTTTCTGTATAACTTAAAGTAGCAGCACAGGATTCTCAAATCATTTGAGTTTATGTCACGACTACCATTTTCTAATTATTTTCAGTTTGGTGTCTAAGAAATCAGTTTGTGTACATCATTCTGGTCTAACAGATAACTTTAAATACAACATCAATGAGCCTTAGCAGCCAGTCAGATGCACAATTTAGCGTGATAGTTAAAAACAATTTTCAAATGTTTGCAATTAAGTTTGTTAGCAAAACAAGACAAAATGCTTTCTGAATTGATCGAAGATGATTTTCTAAAAAGTGTTATTTTTGGCCTTGTCTTCAGGGTTTTGGTGCATGTTAAAGAATTGTAATTGGCTGTTTCTACCATGGAGGCATCTAAGGATGTGTTGTTTTTTAGTGGTGGAAGAGGGATTGAGACCTTTTTCTGAAGTAAAGTTGGTACTAATATTGTATCACTCTGTGAAAATACAAGCAAAAGTCCTGCAATCAAAAGCTTATTTACAAAAACTTAATAATTAAAGGATGTGTGAATCACCAGTAACATATACATGAAGTATAAAAAGTAAAAGTTATAATTCAGCAATAAACTGACAGTATTTATCATTATAAATGATGTGTTTGGATTGATATTGCTGCTTTGACTATGTGTATGTTGCTGCTGCAGATGTTTAAGGTTGAGCTAATTTTACCTGCTTTTTATGCTGTTTAGTAGTTTAATCTACAGCCAGGTATTATATCCAATAAGACCATCATGTGAAGCGTTGCTGTCTTTGATAACCATGTTTCTAGAATTTTTTAACTTTGAGATGATACATTTTCCAGTTAATATCAGAAGATTTTTAAATAGCTTGTTTAATTTAAGCTCTAGAAGAATTTCTTCAACCCTTAAAGGAGATTTTTTTCTTCCAGGAACAAGAAGCACCTGAAAAAGCTCCTCCCACTTAACTCTGTTGACTCTGTTGACATCCCCAGTGAGGAGAATGAGTGACACCTTGTGGAAAAAACTCCCCCACAGAAACAAAGACAAAAAAAAAATCAATGACTTCTTCATTCTCTGTGCTCAGTCCCCTGCCCGTGGCCAGGCCTAAAGTTCAGCCATCTGAAGCTCTCGCCCCCCAATTCAACCCCAGACTCAGCCTCTCCTGCCACTGACCTGCGAGGAGAGGGAGGTGAGATTGTACTGGCTGAACGCTTTCTTCATGGCAGACACAGCCACGCCTGCATAGCCACTCCATCTCACGCTCTGTAGGATGGAGGAGGAGGAGGAGGAGGAGGAGTATGGGGAGAAGGAGAGATGGGGAGGTGTGTATATGACAGGAGCAGAGAAGTGATTAATCTGGAGTGCTGATTCAGGCTGCTGTTGTCAGAGCTGGTCAGTGGGGGAGAGCAGGACTATTTTAGACCTGTCTCAGGGGTAGGGGACTCACTAAGTGCAACAGTGTGTGTGCTTAACCTCTATGACAGTACAGGCACACCAGCATGCTGCCTCACCAAGACGCAGAAGCCCCTGAGTGCAATGTAATGAGATCTCCGTGTTCTTTTTTAACTGTACGTCTGGTGGGCCTCAGGTCAAATAAGTTAACTATAACTGAGACAAATTAAAAACTGGTGGTTAAAAATGCATTCGTTTACAAGCTAGGCTGAATTTATTTCCAGTGTTGGCAAACGTGCAACAGCATGTTCAAGCATATCTGCTGTAAGAGAAAGGCATTTAAGTTTTCCGTTTGTCATCCTTGAGTGTGTGTGCATGTGTGCATATTTGCGTGACAGTGTTTTTGTTTGTCTGTGTCTTTATGCCGAGACTTACCGCTAAGCTGGAGCTTGGCTGGCTCTTGCTGTGGGGGGTAAATTTGGGTTTGGGTGGTTTTCCAGCCAGCCTATCCTTGTGCCTTCTGCTATTCATGTGCTGCCGAGACCAGCAGAAACACCATTAGCGAGCTAACAAGCATCTGTTGTACCACAGTGGAGCGACTTCAAATGTTATCTTCTAAATTAATAATGGATACACGTTAACTATTACTGAAGTGCACAGAAATTACATCACACTACTCTCTACTGCATGTCCTTCTGTGGCTGCAGTGCTAACAGGCTTATGCCCCCTCTGGGACACACAGTGTTTATATAAGACTGAGGCAATGCATTTAAGGCTGAAGCAGCCGGGGTGCTCAAACATGCCAGCATATCCTGTATCCTTTCCACATTCCACTCCAGCACAGGGCGACATTTCCAAGACAATCCCACCACTTAGATTAAGTATTTAATTGACTTTAAAGGGGGGGAGAAATTACTTCCCCATACTGGTGTGATGCCAATATAACCAGAAAATTAAATACAGGAGGCATTAATGGCTTACAATAAGGAGAGGTAAATAAGTGCCTGCACAAGGAAGAGCTTTGCAGTTTGTCATGGCATCAGATGATTTCTGTCTGATGTGGGAAGAAAAGGTGCTGCCTCAATCACAACCTGATTTCACTGGCTTCATTCATGTGGCTGTGAATAAAACTCCTGCTTTAATTTAAGTCACCCTTCATTAAGGTTATTTTAAATTGGTAACTTGGATTCAGGATGGTATTTAAAATCTCATCACTCATATTCAACATTTTAATAATCATCATTTGTGAGAGTTTTCATAATTAGAGGTCAGTCTGGCCCATGTTCAATGAGTAACACCAGCCTCTTGATGAGTAAAGTGATGCATGCAGTTCTGTTTTTTTCTGATTAATTTGGTGCTGCCATGTCATCTGTCCATTGAGGTGAGGTAATTACACGCAACATTTTCTCTGCTGGCTGATGGGATTTGGCTCGAGGGCTTCTCCCTGCAGAGTCAACAGCACTTCTATGCCCTTTTGAACGAAATCCTATCAGGTTAGCAACACTCTCACTTAGTTTGCCCTGACAAATCTGCAGGACTTCGCCAAGCCCTCTCCCCTCTTCCCTCCTCATCTTTCATTTCATACAGCAAAGGAAAGATAGAAGAGTCCCAGAGTAATAACTCCTGCTCTGATAGGCTACAGCCAAAAAAAGTTCACATGCCTTTTCTGGTGCAGCAAACTTATGACCTAATTGAACTTTCAGCACTACTGGTGATAAAAGTTCAAAAACAGTCAGATATTTGTCGTGTTTCCACTGATTCACACATGTTTCTGTTCATTTCTTTGTCAGAATATCAGCTATAATGAGAAAAATCCATCACATTCATTCATTAACTCTTATCTTTGTTGCGAAATCTCAAAATGTGTCTTATGTAATAACTTTTGACAAAAATCCACAAAGTTAGAGCTAAATTGGTCAACTAGACACATTTATAAAAATCTTCATGTTTCCTTTGAGCCTCACCTGGCTAAGCTGGGTCTCAGAGTTCACAAAGATCTCACACACTTCACACTGAAAGTTCTTGCTGGGCACCCCGACGCTGCCTTTGCTGCCCAGCCGCTTGCTCTTGCAGCCCGCTCGGGCCGCCACCACTTTGCCTCTGCGTCGCGGCAGAACGCTGTGACCTTCCAGCATCAGTTTGTGCTTCGTACCTGTTGGAGAGAGAGTTATGAGTTAGCAGATATACTGTATAATATAATATTAATAATAATATAGTATACATAATAAAAATAAATAATTATAAATAATATTAAATCCCTTTATAGGATGTTTAGATCCCTCAAATTTTTGACTGTCTAGAAATCAGTTTAAGATGCAAAAGCGAGTCAGTAAAGCCTTTTACCGCTGTTATGTGCTTCCAGTTGGGACACAGAGTTGACTGTGACTTTACAGACGGGACAATGCAGGTGAGCTTTGCTTTTCTTGGGGTCCTTGTCCTCGTCTGTACGCGGCTCCCCGTTTGTGCTGGACGTGTCTGCATGGCTGCATGACTCAGTGGTCGGGCCCGCGGCCTCGGCGGCCTCTGGGACTTCGGGGGCACTGGTGTCTGAGGCAGTCTCTGACAGCTGCGAGGAAGGTGAAATATGAGGGGGGGAAAGGGTGACCAACTCCACAGAGGAAACCTCAGACACTGGCGTCAGCATGACTGAGCTCCTGGGACTCTCCTCGAGCTTCCCCTCCAGGTTGGCTGGTTCCAGATCAGACTGAAGACCTGCAGAGAAAGGAGCAAATAAAGGATAATATCAGGAAACTCTGGAATAACTGCTTGTTAATTATAATGTCTGTATATTAAACAGCTTATGTGACGTGTGTCTGAAGCCTCAGCGTGGTTTAAAGGCTCGATGGTGGGTTGGCTGATGGTAAAAGCAATGTAAGATGTTGTCTAATTAACTGTTTTTGTTGAGTAATGATGAACTTTTCCAGCAACACTTTCTTCCACTTTTCAAATATCTTGCTCAACACTATGAGCTGTTTTGATTGCAGTTAATATAAACCCAACAAAGCTTGATGTCTAAAAAAACAAATAGCAAGTCTGAATAAATAGTCAAGTGAAAGAAAATCCTTGCAGGTTTAAACAGTGAAACACTCTTTGGATTGGCTTAACCTTCAAAGTGCAAATATAAAGTTGACAGAATCAATCCCAGAGTAACCATTTCTCTTCTGATACAATATTGGAAGCATTTAACAACAAACAAACATTAAACATTAAACATGCTAGCTTTTGGTATATTTTTCAGCCAGTAATCTACCTTCACTTCACTACATTTGTCAGATACCTTCATTAAAGCCAGTCTGCTCTAAATGCAGTTTAAGAGGACACCTTTGCTGCAGTTACCAGCTGCCTGGAAGAAAATAAGCATCATCTATCTTTTCACCACAACACAGTGATGACGCAGAAAAAAACTAAAATGAGGCAGCTTCAATAAATGATTCCTGGCCACGCTTTTTATACCAAAGTCTTAAAAGAAAACAATTAACCTACATGATGAGCCATTTGCAGTCTCTATCAAAAAACACTGAGATCTCTGCTTTTAAAAGTTTAACCTCTGCAAGCACATTGAAGTAAGCTGCACATACAGCTGGTGACAACACAGCGCTTGAGTCAACATTTACTGTGTTAATTTTTACATTTAATGTTGGTCTTTGATGTTATGCTAATGACATTAACTTGCCTTCTAGCTAAAGCGATCTGTTGGGCTTTTAAGTTAAAAATGAGAAATTAAAGGTCCAATGTGTAGGACTGAGTCGAAAGTGGGAGTGAAATTGTAGATTACTGAACATCCCTCTGCTCACCCTCCTTTTCCAAGCATGCAGAAGAACCTTCGGTGGCCGCTAAACTTGAGAGAAACAGTAAAAAACCCTCTCTAGAGCCAGTGTTTGGTTTCTTCATTCTGAGTTACTGGAGAAAACATGGTGGTGCAACAGAGCAGACTCCATGCAAAAGGACCTGCTTCCTTTGTAAAAGGTTTATTTCAACTGGAGAAAAGGACAATAATATTTATTTTAAGGTGATTGTACACAAATGAGAATATACCTATGAATATTTTATTTCATTTCAGCCGTACTCTACAACTAGATTCCTTTAAATACTTGTAAATCCGTGTTAAAATGGAAAGTTAATATGCTTTAAGTGATTTATTAACCAAGTTTTTTACCTTTATTTGACTATATTTTTCAAATAGTGATATTAACTTTTACTTGATTCATATTAATAGGAGTAATTGGTGGTAGTAATCCTCTAATCTCCACTGCTTTTATAGTATCTACCTTTGTTTCAAACCATGCAGGTGAGACTAGGTTTGCATCGGTTTAAGCAAGAAAAGGCCATCAGCCTCCCCCTTCCTCCTCCCTCCTCGCCTTCCCTCTCCTCCACTGTCCCTAACTATTCAAATATCAAGTGGACTCGGAGTCTCAGTCAATATAAACAAACCCATTGACTGCCGAGCCCAGCCGATAAGTCACCGGAGCTCCATTACACATCTCCCCTTCACCCCTCTGCCCTCCCCAGGGAGTCACACACTTCACCCCAGAGCACGGTGCACTACACTCGCTGAATATCTCCATTTCATTTGGTGTGCTTTCTTCCCGCTCACACATACACACACACACACACACACACACCGACCTTTCTCAATGCAACTGCGCTCCATTGATTTTTTACTTTTACGTCTAAGAGTAAATTCATCATTGGAGATAAGGGTCTTCCCCCTCCATTCCCGCTAAAGAAAAAGAACCTATATGGGAGCAAGATTAGACGGTCCCCTCGCTGTAATGAGAGTGACCCCTGAGGGATTTGCACTCCTCTGTGGGGGGGCGGGGGGGTTGGTATGATCCTGAGCTTATGTGAGAGACAGGGCCACCTGAGAAGTCTCTGTAGGGGAGTGATAGTGATCAATGGATTTAGCAGGAACCTTGCAGAGGAAGACATGGAGGCCGGTGGGAATCAAAACCCTCAGAAATGTAAAGACTCAGATCATGAAGGAGCTCATTCAACAAAGACTCATTTTACATATCTTCACTGAATCTTAGGTATCTTTATTTTAAAAAGCTCCGGCTTCAACAGAAAAATCCACAGTGAATTTTTGACTCTTATATTTAGATTAGTGGTGAAATGAATTTTCCATTAATTTCAGCACCTAAATGTTAAATAATAAAAGTTTGTGCACTAAAATATCTCAAAATGTCTTTGTATATCCTAAATGTTCCCAACAATGTTCAAACCCAGAGAAATCTGTATTTCAATTCAAGGTGTGTGTTTCATTTCAGTGAGTTTCATTTTGTCTCCTGTTGCTGCTTTTAGGGAACCACCAGTTAGAAGATGAGGATGGAAGTTGGAAAACGTGACTAGGCAAAGTCTGAAAAGACTCTCATTTCATTATCTCATCCGTGAACATTTCTTTCGGAGTCAAACAGATTGGTTGAAAAAGTTGATAATCATTTCAGTAATTCAACAAGCCACAATGCTACACTGGTTCATTGTGAAACCTTTTTTCAGTCGAGTATAAAAGAAAGAAAAGAAGTGAGTCATTCATGATAAGAGAAATGTCATTTCGACCAACTGTAATTATGGCTTTCAGTTAGTAGATTTATTTTTTATTAGCATCACCTTTTTTTAATGTCTGACAGAAAATGGGTTTCTTTGGATTCTGGCTTCCCAGATATCAAAAGTTTTTAATTTTCTCTCTTCTGCACAGTTTGATTTGAATTAAATGGTTGAGTTTTTTGATTGTTGTTTGGACGAAACAATCACTTCCACGATGACACCACTGAGAAACTGTGATGGGCAGCAGTTCAGAAATTGCACGGACAGAAAACATTCATTGATTAATTAAAAAATCCTCCCCCTGATTGATGAGCTGTGAAAAGCTTATAGCAGTCTGTGGTAAGAACTTCAGTAAAAATGACAAAAAATGTT
>JAPZDV010000009.1:5429632-5444986 GCA_029814665.1 Acanthurus lineatus
CTACTTCCATTACCTAATTTTTGATGTATAATATTTTTGCCCTGGGCAAAAAAAAAAAAAAAAAAAAAAAAGAAGCATGTCTGTGTGTATTCACGTACACATTAGCATGTCTATGAGGGGGGTTAAGTACGAACTGTCCCCCCTCTTCTCTCAGCACGTTCATATCTCCTCTCCAATATTCCATCGAGCATCTAAGCACATTTTGAAATTCTGCTCAGATAGGGATCTTCTCCCAGGCGGAGGAAATGGAGGAGAGGATGGAGTAGGAAAGTAGAGGAGAGATTGGGAAAAAATGCTCCACCGCTCCTCTACTCCCATCCCCTTAGATGGATAAATGAAACGTGTGGACCCGGACGAGTGCAACATGAGAAGGTAATGGGCTCACTCTGCAGTCAAAGTGCCACTGCTGGAGCAATTCAAACTCTCCGAGCCGAGGTTGCAGTTATGTCGTGTGGGAAAGTCAACATTCGTTTACGCTGAAAGAAACCTATACACTCTTCTTTCTTTATCAAAAGGCTAAAATGTCTATTTTGTCGCTAGCAATGTGAAAACATCTGAACTTTTTTGTAAAAGACGAGTGACTTTGATTTCTTTCGGCTTTCTTTTCTATTTGACAGCACCTCAAATGGAAACTCTCGCCACTATTTTGCTCCTTCTCAACTTAGCCAGCATCGTGTGTCGTTCTTTTTATGCTGCAAAAATGCATCAATTCTGGTTTCACAGCTTCTCTCTCTATCTCACGGAGATAGATAGGAGAGAGCAGGTGGGAGTGAAAAGGAGTCAAGCACTGGAAATTAAGAGGCAAAGGGGGTAAAAATGACCAAAGTGAGGCTACAGCCGGCCCTTTCATTACACATCTCTTCCTCCTAGACATCCCACAATCCAGCAGCTTCGAAGCCCTCCGTCCATTACAAGGCGCAGGGACGTGTTTCCAGGTCAAAGAGGTGTTGGGGTGAGATAGATTGGGTTGAAATTGCTGAGGTTTCAATGCACAGAAACACAGCAGGGATAAGAAGGTGAGAAGGTGAAGGATAAAGTGTACAGAAGATGTAATCTCAAAGTGGAGCACAATTGTGCAGAGGGAGGGAGATAACAGAGGCCGTGATATGGAGGAAAAGGATGGAGGCAGTCAGTAAAGTGAGAGGAGGATTGGCGGTGGGAGTTTAGAGAGATAACACGGAGCAGAGGAGCAAATTAGAGGAAACAAAGTGTAGTGGAGTTATGATCAAGAGATGCTTTCATGCCATTTCTATGTGTTTTGAACATACTTGTTCCCTCCAGTAAGCTTGTATCCATGAGTGCGGGAAGAGCTGCCTCGGATGTGGTCGTCTTGTTCCGGTCCCGATCTCGTTCCCGGTCTCTGTCCCGGTCTCGGTCTCTCTCCCTCCCTGCAGATGAAGCCTCCCCGGCTCGTCGCTGCCTGTTCTTCTGGGCCTCCATGGCTTTGAGCTTCCGAGCGTGCTTGTGGCCCTTGTAGTGGGCCTCTGCTTGGTTCTGCAGGAAAATGAGAGAAAAATCAGGTTGGTTGGGAGGGAACAGCAAAGAGGAGTGTTTGCCTGATGCATTATCTGCTGGAGAGAGTGGAGCCCACGTGCAATAAATGTTAAAATTCTCGCCTGAATATTCTCTGTCTCGCAAGGAGGCTGCAAGGAAGAGAGTCTGTTTCCACCTGATAACAGCGATGGCGCATTGGGAGGCCAGAGGTAAAATTGCATGTGTAATACACAACAAGAGAGAGGATCCCATCTCCACAACTACCCTATTAATGTGCACTGTGAGAGTCAGCCTCTGCAAGTCCTATGCACGTGGCAATACATCCTAATGTCACACACACATCTGAGCACTCATGAGTGCACAAACCCACAGACACAAATCAGACGCATTCGATGCAGCAATATACATGTCGCACACATTTCCTTCAGAGCCGATCGCAATTTGCCTTCACATCTTCATCACTCTCACGGCCTCCATTCAATCCGAGAACAAAGCCCCTGTTGTCAAAGCAAACGTGGATACATAAGAACATCAGAGAAATCAATACAGAGATCACTCATTAAAAGCTCAAACAACCTCTGGAGATCAGCTCTCATCAGCTCCTTGCCTGAAATAGAGATTGTTATAGAGGGAAGGAGCCTAACTAGAAAGTATACATAATACATTAAGTATGGAAAAAAATCATACACAACAAATTAAATTAAGTTAAACATAATTGTCCCTAACACTAATGACAGAGAATATAGAGTAATAAGGACTTTTTTCATACCCTTAGTACATAAGAAATGGATGGATTAAGGATGAGGGATTAAGTAAAGACTTTTTTCCCCCCAAAAGGTGTATGTTTTGACAAGTGGAGCAAGGTAAGACCTTCCTCCAAGGTGGCCACGCTTCCCACGTAGTGCTCATCCAGTTTTACTTCCTCAAGAACTAAATCATACAAATCCTCAGGCACCAAACAAGGAGATTAGAGAGGCTGAAGTTTGCTTTTAAAACTCCTTGGTGAGGAATAAATACATGCAGAGACTTTACAGAACTTAGGAGAAATATGTGTTTTTTTTCCTGATTTCCTGAACTGATAAAATACAATAATTTATCAATTCAATCTCCTCCATGAAACTGATTCAGAAATGAGCACTCTGGGCTTGAGTTCAGCACTCTGCAAATGAACATAGGACCTCTTAAAAAAACAGACCCAAGACAGTTTGAATTGGCGGTTACACCTCCTCCACTCACCCAGCACTGGAGTCCCCCAGGGTTGTGTGCTCAGCCCCTTCCTGTTCCCTCTGTACACCCATAAGTGCGACCACTGACACGGAGAAACGTCCATTTTCAAATTTGTGGATGACACCACCACCATTAGCCAGATTTTTGACAATGATGAGAGTTTTCTGTTGGGGGTTTGCAGAGTGGTGCGCACAGTGTAAAATGTCAAAAAGAAAAGTACTGAAAAACCCCAAATTTGCTCAATCTCTGAAGAAAACTTAAGAAAGAAAGGTTCTGCTGACAAGTTCCTGACAACTTTTACAGAGGAGCAATAAAAATCATCTGACTGGAAACATCTCAAACTGACATGGGATGTGAAAGCTCTGTAGCGGGCGATTAAAACCGTCCAGATCATCATTGGTACCCATCTACCAAGCATCAGTGATATCAGTGAGGTGCCTGTGCAGAGCCGAAGGGTATTAAACGCTGATACCCACCCCATTCACAGCCTGTTCATCCAGCTGCTGCCAGGCAAGAGATACAGGAGTATCCACTGCTGTACCACCAGACTGAATGGCAGCTTTTATCCTCATGCTGTGGGACTTTTCAATGCATCACCAGCACTCACACATAAAATATAATTTGAGTTTATTAAACCTATGAATTATTTATCCGTTTGTTTCATTTTCTGTTTTAACAAGTAGTAACATAATGGAGATATCAACTTCATTTTGTTAAACAACCTTGTGTTGTAAAATGATAATAAACGGATCTTGTATCTTGTGTCTCATAAGCAATAAATAGGATTACTGCTTGTGCTGTGTTAATGATCACATACAAGGTTACACACACATAAATACCTCCAGTATCATATAAACACCAGTAGTCTAGGGACCTAGTTAAACATGTACTCTTCCCATTAGCAACCCTAATGGTGTGAAATAGTGGAGGCCTATAAATAACGTTGCTGCCTGTCAAAGCATCTGTAAAAACAACTTGAATACTTCAGAGCGTCGTGTGACTGATCTGCCGTGAAAAGGCTTCAAAGATTAGTGTGATGTGACAAATTCAGCCAGCGCCTTCTCCACCAGTCTCTCCGTCCAACTGAGCCTCGGTGGAGGCAGAGGGACAAGGTGTGAAATGAGCTTTGGTTTTCACATCACTAGCACGACCAACGGGATGCAGCGCTCCACTGAGGCATCCTTGATGTCCACTGATTAAGCGATACTGCATCTAAAAGTAAACATCGGGTTATATCTGGTGCAGTGACATAAGGTTTAGTGGGTGTTAAACATGTACCCTCACAACTCTGAAATGGCGCTAAATCCTCTCCGCGTATAATGACTTCCTTGTTGTAGCGAAAAAAGAAAAAAAGGTCTAAAAATAAAGTGGATCTGGCAGTTAGTTTGCTTAATTTAACAATCACTGAGCTGCTTATTTTAATGGCAGAGGTGCATGGAACGGAACAGTTTCCCCTCAAGCCACTAAAAATGTAGGATGGTGGTGTAAAATATTGCTTTTATCAAAATTTGGCAGTCAGAGTTGTCACTGTGATATTTTTCACGGCACTTTGCTATAAATAATTATGTTCTATTATGACAAAGTAAAAATTGAAATATGATGAACAAGAGGAAAGACATCAAATCAAATATTTATGTGGGTACAAGAGTAACAGACATTTAAAACTCTCTGAGACACACACACACAGAAAGACACACTACTTAAAATGTCCTGACGTGCAGTGGTGCATAAACTGTTTTATAATATGTCAACACCACTGCGCCCAGATTAAAATACCAGAATAATGTGGAAAGGTTTAGTCTAGATGCACTGACAAAAATGAGTACAATATAAAGAAACATTTTTAAATGAAAATAACTTCTATATACAATTTTATAAATATTAGGGAGGCAACAAGTGATCCATGAGCTCATCAGCCCTCTGTTAACATTTATAAAACCCCTCTAGCTAGGCTTCTCCAAAAGTCACCTGCAGGCAAAACCCACCTTAACCAGTCATTAAAGTAAATATCAAAATTAAAATACAACAGAAGTATCTAATAATCCACATTAGCATGCAACATGTTGTCAACACTGCTTCGACTGGATTGAAAATGTCATTTTTAGATTCAAAGCAGAAAGGGTCAGTGGTATTTCAGCTGAAGCAGGATGACAACCAGAGAACAGTCAGGCCACCAAGGTGCTCCTATTGTGAAACATACTTATTTTTCTTTTATTCAAAGTAAATAAAGACTGGAAAACAGGGGAAAATGTTGGTTCAGGCTGTGTGAAGGTAACCAAATTACTCTAGCTGCTCGTCTAAAACTCATAATAAGAATAAGCTCTAATTAACACATAATACCTCATTATTTAATCCCCCTCAAGCAGGTTTTAAGAGGGATTTTTGGCTGTTTCCCAGCCAGGCTCAGTAACTTTCTGAACACTCTGTTGGTTGTCTGGCAACCTCCCAGCTTAGTTTAAAGCTTATCTTAAATATTTTGTTACAATTTGACACAGCCAAGCCAGCCGTTTCCCTCTGTTTTTAGTATTTTTGCTATGCTAGGCTAACTGGCCTAGCATACTGGCAAATGTTTGTTTCCTACAGTGTCAAGTATAAGAGCACTGCGCTAAGAAATATGTTCTTTGATACATCAACAGTGATATCAAAGTGCATTGACACACCTAACAGTGCACCTTTAAATCACTGCAGCTAAGTGAGAATTTTAACCACTAGAGGTCAGCAAAAACAAGATTTTCAGTCAGCACTGAGTGTCTCTTTAAGGTCAAATTTATGCTATTATTAAGCAGCAGAAAAAGCTAATTTCCCCTCTAAGCATTATGCACAAGGATAACTTTGTATAATATCAGAGAAAACTCTGAGCAGGGTGCATGGGAGTGTTAGGAAAGTATTCATGCTCTCAGAGAGACAGATAAAGCCACAGTCAGACGTGACACTCCTCTGTAAGTCGGTGTGCAGATTCGGGGAATGGGATTTGCTCTAGTGTAGGAAGAGCACGTCTGAGTCTCCTCTCCCCCTCAGCTCCCTGTCTCCTGTGCCTCAGCCCTTTTTTGAAGATGGGGTCCCAGAAAAAAAAGAAAAAAAAAGTGCCTCTGTGTGTGTGTGTGTTTATTACTGTGCCTGGATATAAAATGTCTTAAGGCTTTCTGGACTATTATCTGTTTGTTTATGTGAATATGCATGAAATGTCATGGGATGTTTGCTTGTGCGTCTCTGCGTCTGTATGTGAGCACACTGGTGTGCATGAGCAGTGTGTGTTTGTGTGTGTTTTTGAGTGCGTGTGTGTGTGTGAGTGTGTGCTGGAGGTGGCAGGGATGGGAGAAATGGAACGACGAACAGAGAATGCTGCTTCCTGCTGGGGCTGCTGATTGTTTCTGCTCTTTGCTGATAAACGGCAGCTCTCCCTGCTGTCTAATCCCTCATACCAACACAACAGACAGAGACACACACATACAGATTTCACAAAGAGGAAAACTGAACAAACTTTTAGATACAAACCCCCCCCCCCATCTTGAATGACTAAGTTTTGATTTAAAAAGGTACATAAATTTGCAGGAAAAAAGGATCCACTTACAGTTTGTTTTGCATGTGCACACACACATTTGCTTATTCACAAACACACACACACACAGGTGCACACACACATACAGCATGCACAAACACAGCAAGTAAGTGAGGATGATAAGAGCTGAGGTAATTGAGGAACGGGCATATTTTCAAAAAAACAACATTCAAGAAGATAGCAGCGGCATTAAACAAAGCTGTTCTTCTCTCAGGCTAAAGTCACTTTTTGATACTTTTTGTTGTAAATTACTCAGTCTGGCACAACATATCTTATTCTTTTTTATAGTCCTACAACCTCTCTGTCTTTCTCATGAAGCCACTAAAACATTTCTTACCGTTGAGTTAAAGCGCAGGTGGCAAATGTTGCAGGAGATGATCTGTTTCTTCTTGAGGGGCTGAGGGACGCCGAATGTGTGGTTTATCACTGCCTTCTGTACAGGATCCATCTGAGCGACAGAGAGAAAAGACCAGAACAAGCAACATTAGTTCTATGAGATAAGATATTTCTGTGCTGCAGAAAAATTTCACCTTGGAGGGGAGGTGAGATCAGTGTGGCTATTTTTCTACGGAGAATCCTCTCATACATCAGCAGACACCTCCAAATATTTCCAGCAGCTACCTCGGATTGTAATGGGGAAATAATTTCAGTTATTAGTGATAAATGTCATATTTTGATGTCAGTCCCTTGATATTAAAAAGTAAGGGCATCATTAAATTCAGACTGTTGCAATCTGATAAAACTGTCCTGCAATAAAAATCCTGCCCTCACGAAGGTTAAAATGTTCAGTTTTTGTTGAAACTGTTTTTTTTGGAGAACTGTGATTCAACTTTATGAACATTTTGGAGGCTGAAGTTTTTTTTAGTGCTGCTAAAATCTGAAACTTCCTACATACAACCAGTGGGCATGGAGAGGATATGTTTGTCATGTGTTTATCATTCTTAATAAAGGTAAAAAGAAAAATGACGACCACAAAAGCCAATAGTTCACTTTTCTATACAAATTTGCAAACCAATATGTCTGGATAATTTTTCAAAAGTATTAAAATTATGTCAAAATGCGGTTTGGTGTAGCTGAAGCATCAGCTTCACTCTCAATCATCACTAAAGACCCTTTGGAAGTCATCTGTATCTGCAAATATCCATTGTGTCATTGTTATTGCGTTGTTGTTATTAGATTAGGGGTTTATAGCTCCTGGCCAATAACAGAGGAGGGTGTGAAGTAAAACTACAGGGACCAGGTTACATCGCTGTCTTCTTCTCTGTCCTGTCTGCCATCATATATAAAGAGCTGCAGGTCTGTGTGTCTGTTGGTGGAAAAATAAGCATTGTGGCACCTTCCCTCGGGGGTTGTGGGGAGGAGTGGGCGTGGCTATTTGTGATAAAGTTTATTTGTCTGCATCAACTCAAGTTCTTCCCTCCTTTGCTGCTCTCTAGAGCCTCTCTAGAAATAATTCCCTGAAAGGAAAATAATTTGTGTATTTCTCCCCCTGTGATTCAGATCCCCAACAAAATTAATTTTTTCTCCTTGCTATATCCTTCTACAGAGTTTCATGAAAGCAGGGCCACCAGTTATTCTGTCATCCTGCTGAAAGACAAACAAACAAAACGACAAACCCAACTGAAAAACAAACCCTTTTGGGAGTTGTAATAATAAGACCAATAAATCAAGGACAAACAGGGAACGTCTACTTGAGATAAATGAGAGGGTTTATGGTTTAAATCTGGAACAAATGAAAACTTCACTCGGTGAATTAGCATGAGGTTGCATGACCTTGTGATTGTGAGGAGAATATCTCAGTTCCTCCCAGCAAGGACAGCGTGAGACACTCACGGCTTTGTGCATGACTCCTCTCTTCTGACATCAGCGGCTGTTGACCAGTGGCCATATTTTATTTTGTAGTTTTTCATTAAAAGGGAAACAGCAAAGAGGGGGATAAGGAATTACACTAACAAGCTTTTTTATGGTGCATTAGATGAGGGAAGCTATAAGGAATGAGATAACAAAAGACCACTTCAGTGGAGAGGCCCACTTTAGACATTTCAACAAACTCTACTGCATGTTTTTAATGACTGAGTTTCAAATGACATTTCTGTGGTAACTCGCGATGCACCAGTTTCTACAGATATTCCACAAAAAACGTGGCCTTGCTTCAGACTCAACTTCCTTTTTGACACTACAGATGATATTTTTTTCATGATTTGCCAAGGCTTTTCTATGCAACACACATTTTTCTTTTTCAAAATGTTTTGATTTTGTGTCACTTTTTGCACACAGCTCTACATTCACAGCTACACACAGGTGTTTCTACTCGATTAGACCTCTTTTCAGGACATTCAAGGTATTTACGTGATTAATTCACATGTTTTTCAGTCTATAGTTGCACCTTTTAAGGTGGGATGACATTTTCGATTTCATTTTCATGAGTAAAGTCACCTAATAGTCGTACCATACCAGTTCTCAATTGCGTAGTAATATTTTTAAGGTAGCTATCATGAATGTATATGATGAATTGTTTAATTGTTTATTAAATTAACTCCCCTGCTTTGTTTTCCTTTTTTTTCGGGAGGTAATATGAGTAAATAATTACTTGATTTTTAAGTCTAGAAACATCATTCAGTTTAATTCATATGAAGTAGATTTCTTAGCAAAACTTAAAACTGCTTGCTGTTTGTGCTGGAGTTGCAGCCCCCCTCTCTACTTTATTCTACTTTATTCTACTAATGTGTAATTGATTGCACCTCTGCCTGCCTGGTAAGTCACTTAAAACCATGACTGTGTAAGCACTGATTAAAGTCTGAGGGACTGTTTGCTTTTGGTTTTAATGCTTGTTTATTGAGCTCCTGAGTACATTTGTGTTTCACAACAAAGTTAAGAGAGAGAAAAAAAATTAATTCCAATTTTGTGTCTTTCTGTTGCCGTTTGATCTTAATTACCGACATTGTAAAGGAAGGAGATTACTGTGCAGCTGTGAAATCCTCTTCGCTGTACATGACTGGTCACTGTGTTTAGATGATAATTAAGATGTGTGTCAGATTCGCTCGTAATAAATTGCAGGCTAAAGTAATCATCAGGACTGTCTCTGCCCACACAGGACAGAGAACATATTAATGGAACTGCTCCATCTGCCACCACCACCACCACCACCACCACCACCAACACCAAAAAACCCTGTTTAATTTCATATCTAAAAAACTGCAGACTAGCTGAGCCCTGTGCTGTACTGGGAGAGGTTGCACAGTATGTACAAGCTCCAGGATAGAATTACTAAGAAAGATATTGCTCATACAATTTCTAACAACATAAGAACATAAAGCAAGGGTTAAGAAATTTACATCCTCAGAGTATACGGATCTCTGTAGGCTGGAGTATTCAGCAACCAGAGATCTCTGGATGCCAGTGAACTTTGCTCCAAAAACAAAGATCAGAAGAAAAGACTTTTGTCTAAGAGATATCAAAGTTTTAAGCTAATGATGAGCACTCTGAAATTTAGTGATTGATGTGTTTTTCGCATCCACATCAAGCAGACAAATAGGTGCATTTTTACAAGCGGTGGTGGTGCATATCATTTTTGTGAAATGGGAGCTCAGGGAATTGAAGGAATGAGTGTGAAGTTAAGAGCGAAGCTGCAGCATCTGAAATGTGGGGGCTGTTCTTTGATGAATCGAAAGGAAGCTGAAACAGAGGTCAGTGAGGGAAACACCGAGGAGGACAGCTGAGAAGATTGCATTTTTTAAGACCACGCTATGTATGAGTGAGTGTGTACCAAACACCATCTCCTGGCACTCGACTAAGTACCTGACTGAAAAAGTTATGTGCCCCTCTGTGCATAGCATTGGCTTTTTATTCTGCTCTTTGTAAAGATAGAGAGATACAGAAAAAATCCATTTAATTGCCTGTGCTGAGTGGCGTATATCTCACTGTTGCTCTGTAAATTCGAGAAATTAAACACAGCTACCGTGGGAATGTAATTAAAGCGTGACACAGGCTGATCATATACAGCATCTGCATCTGGTGATATAAGTGACTGAGCTCTGTGAATGTTTAAATAAGACTCCTGTTAACTCTTTGCCTTGATGCTAAATCCAGCTTTAGCCTCATTTTGACTTTCCACGCAGTTTTTGTCAGAAGTTACTTTGTTCCCAACATGACCGTTTTGCTCTGATGTTTCAAGCCTCGATGCAGCTCTTATTATTTTACAGCTTTGGTTCACTGTAATCTCAGAAATGTGACTGTCTAATACATTATGAATCATTTCAGCCCACTGGGAGGTGATTCTGGAGAGGGTTTTTGTGCAGACTAACTCAGTTACAACTGTCTGCGAGAGACTGCAGAGCCGAGCAGCGTACTATAAACAGTGCAGTGAAAGCCGAGGCTTCATTAGAAGGTCTGCATGCCGCGATGACAGCTCATTTCATTGCAGAACCCTTCAGCATGGTATCATGTGAAACAATCACCTTGGATCTCTCCCCGAGCTGGCACAGGGCCTGGACCAGACCATTCCCCTTCCTTTTAGGAGAAGGCACTCAGGATGGCCGGGCAGAGCGCCGGAGCCGCACCACCGGCACTTCTGACAACCTCCGCTGTCCAAAGATCAAGGAGTGTTGGTCTATTGATGGCAGCGTGGATGGCACACTGCCTTGCTTTCTTTGTGATACACAAGCCCGGGCAACATCAGATCTCTCCATGTCACACAAAGGCAGCTGGCTCCTCTGCAGGAGTCGAGACCATTTTTTTTTTTGAACCGATTCCTTAAGGCCAGGTGTGAGAGGGAATATAAACACACCTGACACTGAAACCTCCACGCTGGAGGTATATCTCTCCCTAAGGGCTATCTTCGCCTTTGTTGCTTTATTTCGGCCTCTTCTGCATGACTCAAAGCTACCTCTGGGAGCAACTGACTTTTCCCTTCACCGGCAGAAGCCTGACCACAGAAACCTCGTTCTCCTACTCCTGCTGCCCTCTGTCCACCTTCGCAGGGCAGGCTGCACACAGCTATTTGTTTAAGGAACTGAAGAATGTGCCCATTGTCTGTCCGCAGCCATCCTGAACTGACTGCTACAAATGCGTCTTTTGTCCAAGCCCTCCGTCCTCCCCCTGCCATCCCGGTGCAGACAGAACTTATCCTGTGCCGGGCGGCTGAGCCCGTGATGGGGTTTCAGTGGAGGTAGAGAGAGAGAGGGAGAGAGAGGGATAAAGAGACACACAGATGAGGAGGGTGAAGAGGGTGAGGAGGGACACCAGGGGTATAGGAGGATATTTAGTTTTGGAGACAGGTGCATTTATCTTCCCCCCACTGCACACGTCTGGGACAACGTGTGCCTTATCAGGACTCAGGGAACCTGGGGCTCCCTGTTGAATGGACTTTGTGATTAATGCCACAGCTGCACTGTCAGGCCGTGTGTTGTGGAGGCTAATCATCCCCACCTGGGACTGAAATGACACTTATTTGATGATATTTCTGCAGTTATCAAAATTTCTGCATTCTGGTAGATTCTCCATCCTACTGCGAATCGTTCTATTTAACAACAGCACACTGAAATATCAGTGCAACTCAGTAATTCGGTTTTTCTGTGCACTTATTTGTTGCATCCATTAATAATCTGCTGCTTTTATCTTTTAGAATAACATTGTTTTTTACTAATAAGGCAGCATATTTCCCTCCAAAGAAAATGTAAAAAAGGGCTTTAAACTCTGAAGCATGTTCGCTGTGGGTTGTCTCACATTACTTTTGTAGACAACATAAATGTCTGAGAAGAGCTGTGAGGCGCACAGTTTAAGAATAGAAAGAGTATTTTCTTATTGAAAAATAAACATAACACATACAAAACACTGACCACAGACGTGCCCTGCTGCCTCCACCACCAATATAAATACATGAGGGTGTTTGAGAGGAATGAGAGTTTTCCATGCTGCCTTCGCCGCAAGGCATCCTCGCTCCTCCATAGGGCAGTATAGGCGACCTCATGACCAAAAGCAGTGGGCAGCAGAACAAATGAACAGACTGCACTTTTCACATAGTAGACTGGAGACCCCCCCCCCACTACATAAACATACACACCGCACAGCGCGCATTTATGTCTCATCCACCCCCTCACATATGTCCTTCGCTGTAAAAACCAGCCAGCCAGATGTCTGTGTGGCCCAACCTCCCGTCTCTCATCCTTCCCTTTTTTTTTTTCACTTGGTTTGAAAAAGGTGTAAAGTGCACGCTGGAGCCAAAGCTCCGGCTTATGTTTCATTTACAGACCAAAGAACTGGAGATGGTCTCACAGTGTACGATGAGGAACACACACCCTCATGCACACACACACACATAGTGTAAAACTAGGATCAAAGAAATCAGAAGTGCCGACACACACACACACCACACACACGCAGAACGACAATGGGTGCAGCGGTGGTAAGTAAAGGATCAAAGAAACAAGCTTTTAATTCTCCGGCACCGCGGCAGCGAGGTAAGCACCAGAGCAAAGGGGCTTGAAAAACCGAACCGTTCGCTGCTGACGTTCAAAACAAATTAATCAGGGTCTCATCGGCACAGACACTGTTACCGAGGTGACGACTAGCCATTCTGAGAGGTCAAACACTGCTTGAATGAAGATTAACAACCCAAAGCTGAGGTGAGGCCTCTGCACGGAGACTCGCTGGAAGTTTACGGGATAAGCACTGGAGGCGATGGTTTAGCAGAACAGACAGTGAAATGGAGAATAAAAAGGTGGCTAGCGTTAAGTATACAATTTTAAAGGTCTGTATTTGTTTATATCTCTCACTGGTATAAACTTAAAACCGGCACAAGGTTGAGCACTGACAGCAAATTTATCAACCCTGACCCGTGAAATGAAGCTTTGTAACTGCTTCAGGGTTCAAAACGATGCTAATATGCTGACGTTTCTCCTCAATTCCACTGATTGTGATTCTTCATATTCTGCTTAACACCTTGTATTTTTTTAAAATGTGTTGTGACAAACTGCTAAAAGATATTTTGTTCTCAACATAAAAGAAGTATGCTGACATGCTACCAAACACTACAGTCACAATATAACTCTGTGGTGACTTAAATCACAAATTCCAATGATTTTTCTCTCGGTTCTGTTGAGGTGAAACAGAGTCATTCATGAAGGTGTACAAAAATCACATACTAATTGGTTCCTCCTTATGTTATTGCTAATTTCCATGATACCAGGAACCAAAGAGGCCCTGCACTTACCGTGTTAAAGTTAGGAAAGAGGCTGAGGGGGGAGGATCCATTGAGTCTGAAGGGCAGGAGGTGTTTGAG
This sequence comes from Acanthurus lineatus, assembly GCA_029814665.1. Lineage (NCBI taxonomy): Eukaryota > Metazoa > Chordata > Actinopteri > Acanthuriformes > Acanthuridae > Acanthurus > Acanthurus lineatus. Next base: position 5,443,192 of record JAPZDV010000009.1, read on the forward strand.
GTCGAGCTGAGGTTGCAGAGGCCGTCCTGGGACAGGGAGGGAAGCCAGGAGGGGGCTGCCCTGGGCAGAGGTACCTGGACAACACAAAGAGATAGATGTTACAAGGTAAGAAACAACCAGGAAACATGAACATGAGGGACATTTGTGTCCCAGTGTGATTGTAGGAGACGAGCTGCACCGATGGCCAAAAGGTCAGATGCTCCTCTCACAGGAGGCCCGGCTTTGATTTATTTAACGCCAGAGGCACCGTTACACCTCCATCTGACACCTAACACACACTGCACCGAACCAATGCCAGTGTGTGAGTGTGCTTGTGACAGTGTGTGTGCCTGTGACAGTGTGTGTGCTTGTGACAGTGTGTGTGCTTGCATCTAGGACAGTGTTTGTGTTTTTATGCAGACGATAGGAGGCGGTATTCACGTGCGTTTTGGGGGGGGAGGGGCAGTTTCGGTTGGTGACTTTGGACTCCTATCACCCCCAATTGCCCGAGCTGATCCCACTCCCCCCCAAAGGACGTGCACCTTCCCTCATGTACATACACACACACACAGAGACATACTGACACATTATTTAATTACTGATTTATTGGCTGAGGAAAGGTGCCTGTGCGAGTGGAAGATGGGAGATATCGGATTTCAAATGGACCAGGGATGAAGAGATTTCTAATTTTCCGCCTGGCTGCCTTTCAGTGGACCAGTGAGCTCACCGGTGCGCAGGCACTTATCCCAGCACCGGGATCAATCATTGGTGTCAGCTGCAGGTCACCGTTGCCACCCCAAAGTATGCCTATCATGTGATCCCTAGTGCAACACACACACATATTGTCTGAGGCCGTCGTATCTTTGTGTAAAAAACGCACTCAACAGACAAAAGGAGGCAATAAATGACCTTGAAATCTTTTGGAAACGGCTCAGAAATAGAAAAGACTGGCCTAAAAATTGCTCTTTCTAATGGAAGGGGAGGAAGTGCAAGATTTCAGAGACAGATGGCGGGATGCAAAAAGGAAAAGGTGAAGACAGAAGGGAAAAATCGCTAATATATTCATAGCTGGGAGTTCATACTACTGTGTTTGTGTTACAGAGGAATCTCATTGTGGAATAAATTTTTTTTTATTACCATGATTAAGACGGATTTTAGCGCTGATCAAACTGTGTTGCACATTAAATTCTGAAATTCAAATAAAACAAAATTACTTGAGTCAGATCTTGAGCTGAATCATTTGTTCACCAAAACAACCCAATTTTGTTAAACATCTAATTACGCTTAATGACATTATTTTCAAAGCCGACTTTATTTGAGGTCTCCAACAGGATGCAAACTTCCATTCTCACCCTGTTTGCCATCTGCCTCACATCCGGATTTTTGTGTCCTCTGCTTGCTCTGGCACATAAAGATGACACAAACTGGATGAAACACTGAGCTCTTCCACTTCCTGTTCTCCTAAAAGCAGCTCAAACGTGGCAAATCAGAGCCAACGAAGCAACAAAATCTGCAAAAAATAAAATGCAGAAGTTGCTCTGTTAAATTGTTGCTGTGTTTTTTCTCATTTGTTGTGGCGTATGAACATTTTTCCTTAGCACTGGTTTCAGGTTTTGCAATGAGGATGAGACTGCTGCACGGTCTGTGTGAAGGACAGAACAGAGAGAAAGAAGTGGGACTCTCTCAGTAGTCTGGTCCATGGCTTTCTGTGGCTTGGCAGGATTGGCAGCCATGACGCTGGGTGTGTGCGTGTTTGTGTGTGTGTGTGTGTGTGTTTGTGTGTGTGTGTGACTGAGCAGGTTGTTGTGAATGTGAA
>JAPZDV010000009.1:5445086-5462851 GCA_029814665.1 Acanthurus lineatus
TGTGGGGGGGGGGGCTGAAGGACTGAAGCTTTGAGCATATGCTCCTCAGTGCTGGGCTCAGTCTTGCCTTTGCCATGTGTGGGCTCTCCTCTGCTGTTTGTCTGACACCCAGAGAGAGAAGCAGCACAGGACGGACGCAGCCTACAGACACGTGGGCAGCAGCCGGCGGGGGATCGCTCACACACACACAAACACACACACACTCACACACACACACAGAATGAGCACACAGACACATTCACACAGTAAAACGAGGAGAGGCTGAGTCTTCTATTGGCTGGACTATCAGAGGAAACAAGCTGGGCTTGCAGGGAGGACAGTTATCAGCTGATAGTGCTTCCCCACCTCTCTGTGGCTCCCCAGGCAGCTTATTAAATCAGGGGCTGGCCGTTTGCCTCTTTGGATGATAACGCAGCAACGGAGGCATCGGTCGAATCCAGACACGCACGACAGCGAGCGAAGGAGTGTGTGTGCTCGACTCGCATGTATGAGACAAGCATCACAGGCGCTCACACAAAGGCACACAAACAGAACTGCCTACGCACCTCTGAAAACAAATAGCTCCCAAGGCGAAGGGCAAGTCAATATAACAGTCACACACACACAGAAAATCTACCGAGGTATAATTTTGCACTTGGCACATATCGTGTGTGATGTGAGTGCAGTTTAAAGCAAAGCTGCATACAGTTTTAAAATGTTCAAACACATTTCTGTGTGTGTGCGTGTGTGTGCTTAATGAAGAAGGCTGGGTTGTCTCAGCCTGCAGCCCCCTGATAACCTCCTTCTATCACACTGGGTCATTTTCCACACATTTAACGTTGTGTTGTTTGCGTGTCTGCGCATATGCACTCGTTCGTGTGCATATGTGGTTCTGCGCTCGTGTTTCCTTCCGTCCAGAGTCATGTCTGCGTCAAAGCTCGGATTTATTTACGCTTCACTTGTGGTCTGGGGTCCAGACAGCCGATGGCAGTTAAGGCAAGGCCCGAAACCAAATGTCCAGCCTCTTTCTCTCTCTCCCAGATGACTTTGCTAACGGATATGACTGTCTCCGCTAGTCTTTCCCCAGGCGGGCGTCCTCCTCCTCCTCCAAACATCACAACAGCACATTTCTCCCTCTCTCATGACTCACTGGGTTTGGTTACACAACAGCCACCGTCACATCGCATCTATGTATATGTTTATGTGGTGAATCTGAGCCACAGAATTCAAACATTGATTTTTCAATTATTTTCTTCTTGCTCATCTGAGAAAATAATGGATTCCAACGTACACAAACAAACCTACTGAACCATCCCGCCTCAGTCCTCTTTTTGCTATCACAGAATTAGCTTTTTAATCCTTTAGTTCTGTTACTATTATTCTCTTGTCATCACTCCAGCACTCCCCTTAGGTTTCTGACAAATTGCCTTTTCTCACATCTAAATACCTCCATCCCGCCCACGTGCTCTGCCTATCCTTGCAAACTGCTGCTGAGTGGCAGAGGAAAGAGAAAAGAAGAGGGTCTGGGAGGAGAGAAAACTGCCTTTCTATTTGTGGCCCAGTGTAATTATGTGGGCTACATGTCGGCACAGCAGGGTCTTGGATTTCGGTGAGTGGATCTCCACCTTCTTTTTTCCCCTCTGCCTCCAGCTGTCTGGTCTCTCAAAAAAATTGCCCACCATTTAAGATTAACTTGAAACTTAAACTTAAGAGAGGAGCCATTTTGAGATTGCCCCCCCCACCCTCTGAAAAGAACATCAGCATCAGTCGTTCAAGAGCATGTCGCAAAATGACGTATGTTAGGCTCCACTAACAAAACCCTCCGGCGGCAGCAGTCATTACAACGATGACAGAGAAATGTGAGCTTATTACAGACAAACAAAGTCGTCATAGAGGGGGAGGTCAAGGTTAAGGACAAAGTAAAATTTGGGTTTTTTTTCCCCCTCAGTCTAACCAAGTTATTTGAACCAAACCCGCAGTTTTCTCACATCATAAACGAGATTTATTTTTCATCAGTGATTTGTAATGGTTTGGAAAGAGCACAGACAAATTGTATCATCCTGACAACGGGGTGCCGGATCAGAAAACACTTTCATGTAATTCTGGATGGAACGAACAATAAACCTTTTTTTGACGTTTAATTTTGGGAGAACATGTTTGCTTTCCTGACTTGAGACCTAATCAGACGATTTACATCAGTTTTTTCTTTGAGCTCTTGAAATGAATTCATTTTCTGTGCATGTTTATGACTGTACGCTCATGATAGTGACGGTTCAAAGTAAAATAAAATAAAATAAAAACTTTTATTGACTGCTCAGTTTTATTGCACTGTCATTTCCACTGAAAACTTCTGGTCTAATCTTGAATCAGTGCATCTGCAGTTTAATCCCACACCCAATATGTCATGACTCACTAAGTTAAGCACGTCAGGAGTTGAATGAATCCTTTGTTTCTGTTATCTCGGCTGCCATCTTTACTGTACGACTGGTGGAGATTTACACTCTACTGACTTCACACTTCTAGTTTCTGTTTTTTAACATCTATTTTCAAAAGTTGTTGATTAAATATGTGTTTACTGTCACTTCACAATATTATGTGAACAGTCTGCTCACCGATTAGCCCAAATAACTGGGTGAAGCTCAACAGATTGGACGTGTAGGTTTATCAGAACACAGTTCACAGCACAAAGCTAACTGGCAAGATGCACACTGGCTTTCCTGTTAGCTGTTTTTAGCTAGGATTTAGACTCCAGTATGACAGAACTGTCTTTGTTGCCACTTGTAGTCCACAGAGACAGAAAAACACAAGGACACCGTGGCGCTAACAATGCACCCTGGTGGACCCCGAGGACATTCGGCCCACTGCGACCCCTGAGGATAAAAAGACATGCAAGACTACTCCTGCTGTCTTCAACAACCGCAGCAGAGAAAGGAAACTGAAAGAAAGCTTTTTATTACTCACTTTCCTATAGGGCCTCGCTGAAAGGAAAAACATGATGAAATCCTTTGTGCAGGAACACACCAGAGATGGAGTTGACTTCTTCTCTGGTTTTGTGTTTTTTTTCTTGCAGAGACAAGTGAGAGCTATTGTCTTTGATTGATGATTTGATTGATTTCTGCAGAATTTAGGGGGCATTATGCAGCACGGCTCAGCTCAGCTGCGACTGCCTGCCGAGTAACAGTTAGACTGTCAGTTAGACCTTCGCCACCAGGCCTCTGATCTGATTATCCCGCTGCGATAATGAATATCTACACATCTAAACTTGACTGCATTGAACAGTGATTAGCATGGGGAAATTGCTCACAGCTGAAATGATGAGCACTAAGTGCAGGCGCAACATGAGACATATTTACTCTGCACCCAGTGGACGATTCTTTCGTCACTTGCCAAGTACACATAATATGCTTTCTTTTTGATGATGTCCTCATACACTGGTACCCAATGTGCATACACTCCTGACATGCACACTCAGAGTCATAACAGGATGCTGCTCAGTGTGCATCTGCCTCACTGTTGCCACACAGTTTCACCATCCCCCTGCCCTGCCTCAGACCTTGGGCTAATGGGACTGGATCTGACAGAGCAGGAAGAGCCGGCAACTCCAACTCCTCACATCAATATTGAACTGCTTTTTACTCACAATAACCCAACCGACGGAGTCCTTTTTTTTTTCCCAAGGTTTGAAATAACGCAAGACATGCTATGCATACAAATGGCTGTCTAACACACACACTGTGCCTGGAAACTGTAAATTGGCCTCATGGTGTATTAGAGACTCGCAGCCATTCGAGGGCATGAAATGACATTGCACTGCCTGTGGATGTTCAAATGTACTCCACTGAGATATATAGAGAGAGAGACAAAGGAGAGAGAGAGAGAGAGAGAGAGAGAGAGAGAGAAAAGTGACTCTGAACAGCCAATTAGCTTCCGCTTGATCAGGAGGTGGTGTGAGGGCCACCGTGGGAACCATTATTGCATGGACGGAGAACATTAACCACAATCAGTTTTAATTAAAGACTGACATTTTTTATTCCTCTCCATTCACAGCCATTCCTCCCTCACTTCTTCCTTCCACTCCCTCTTCAAGTATGATGATAATCTGCGAACCTGAGTTTAAAAAGGGACGCCACCGCACTGATTAGATGAAACATTACAGAGATGGTGAAAGAACTTCAATTAGCCCTCGTTTAAGCCGATTTGATGAGTTCGGCTGCATGAAACAGGCGAGATTTGCATGTTGCTCAGCCGTCGATACGACCTCCTCACTGTAATGCATTATTCTTAATATGGGAAGCACACCTGAACAGTGTCCAAATAAATGCAGGATTGGAACCGCTCTTGCTTTCAAATTGACCTTTTTTGGAAACTTTTATGTCTGCAAGCCACTTTTCTCCGTCTGTGGAGGAAGGTAGACTGTTCTCAATGGCACGCAATTTAAAATTTTCTACAAAGAACCCTCTCATTATATTCTCCTTCCTTTCAGTCTGCCATTTCCTCACCTTACCTTAAAGCCTTTAAAGTTGTTTGTTTTGAAACACATTTCCTTTTTCCTGGGTCACTCGGCGTGCTGTGACGGCTGCGCTGTGCTGTATGTTGCGTGCCGGAGTGTGTAAGTTGTTGACTGCGTTTACTGCACACGACATTAGTATTCTAATGTGTGTGCTGAAGGCAGATACAGTTTATGCGTTAATATGTGCAAGGAATATTTGAGCAGAACCGAGCTCCGACTTCCACCATTAAATGTTTGAACAGTCGACTTGTCCTCTTCAGTCTGTGTGTCCACATGAAAGCAGAGAAGCTCGCAGAGATTCAGAGTAAAAAAAATGCTGGCTGAGATCTTTCCAGCAGAGACACTGGAGTCCATCACTAATAAGGTTGTGAAGAATTTTTCTTGCGAGGATTATATCTAATCTCAGCACTTATTTTTTCCATTTAAGATAATCTGCTCTTAAAAAAATCTCACATGTCGTTCTGCCCTCCTTTCTCCTTCTTTTCCCTGGATTGCAGGAGGTGGCAGCCTGCTCCATGTGGCCTGATTATATGCAAGGCTAAGCACAGTTTGACCCACAACTGAAAATAGATCACTCTCAGGAAGGGAGATGACTTCATAACTTTTCTTTCACATGCAATTTTAAGGGAATTATACAAAGTCAGACACTGAATCTGCTGACCCCAAAACCTCACCTGTGCTAAGCCATGCTTCTGCTTCTGCCGCCGCTGCTGCTGCTGCTGCTGCTGCTGCTGCTGCTGCTAGCTCAGGTTAAGTTACATCACTAGAGTTGTTTTTTGTGCCTCATTAATCACAGAACCCAAAATGAAAAAAAAGAATGAAGGGAGATAATCATGCAGTAGATTTTGAAGTGGATTTAGACCCCCGGCTGCTCCATCACAGCATGGATCAAGGCATAAAGAGGCTAATTTACAAGCAGTAAATAAAATATGACCTGACATTGAGATTTAAATAAGATCAATACACAGACTTCGGCTTCAGGGAGAGAGATATCAACCTTCGTCTGTGTTACTGGCATTGTCAAAAAAAAAAAACCCATGAGCTTAGAAACCAGCTAAAAATTCTATTATAATAAACGCTGTGCAATGAGAGAGAAGAGGTCAACATGACCCCGAAATTACTGCAATTCATCTGTAATTTTCATTTTTCCTCACAATTATAATGTCACATCTACACAATAAAAAGCTCCTTTTCGACTCAGAAAGATAAGAAGTATTTTGAGGTTGCTGGCTCATTGTCGGTTTGAATGAATAATTCCTAAATGAGAAATTTCAGCAGTGTGTTTAGCTGTAGAGTTTTTTTTCCGCCTCAGCTGTGAATCGTGGCAGTCCAGCAGCAGTGACAGGACCGCGGAGATGCTTCTTCTCCCAGGGAGTGTCTATAATGAGTTCTGTCAGGCAAAGCAGTGAGCAGCACGTTGCTACCGAACCCAACCTGAGCAGAGGCAAGGCCCATCTGTCAAGCTGAGACGATAAGCCTGGAGTCATCCAGAAACAAATTGCTCAGCTTCCCCACTGCGAAAGCCCCTGTGAGGCAGCCGGCTACGGGCGGGCAACGGAGATGCGACTGATTCCTACACAGGAGAGAGGAGGTGAAGAAGGGAAATATCAAACACATTAATCCATGCAGATGGCGCCTGTGGCCAGTCATTGCTCTGCAGCTGTACACAGAACTTCATGGAGACGACAAAAACAGCAGAGACAGAACAAAAATAAACGGAAAAAATCATTTTTTGCTTTTTTTTGTTTTGTTTTTTTTTTTTGCTTTCAAGCCTCAGGGGGGAGCAGTTTTTAATAAGTCACCCACACTTTTCCCTAATCTCCTCCCTTTGCTCTATAAAGATAATGACAGCTGTCGGACCTTTCCCTCCAGGTAGGAACACAAATGAACTTTTATAAACACAGACACTGTAGAAAATGTGGATAAATGATCAAAGGTAGAAAATGACATGACGGTTTAAAACATCCGTCTGAGAGAGTCAGCTGCCTCGCCGTCATTTTCCTTATCACGTTTAGCTTTATCATCTCGCGGCGGCGTGTACAAAAACAAATCCAAACTAATTCAAAGCAGTGTCATGCCCACACATACAGAAAGGCCCAGGTCGGAAAAAAATTCTGCAGGATTGACAGGAACTCAGATGAGGTTCATTTCCTCAGCAAATTGAGTCATTTGTGGAAGTGGCATTAAGTGCGACATCGTTTTTTACATGAATAAATATCAGGCTGGTCAACCAAGCGTCACACAGCCATCGTGCCAACTGTGACAACTCATTATAAATTGATTAGATATGGTGGGCGAGTCGGGATGGTTGGATCCTCAAGGAAGAGGAGTGCAGAGCACAGGAGGAAATAAGCACGAGACAGAGGTTGCTTTCTAATTTTAACTCGTCAGCTGATGAGATGAGAGGAGCGAGAGATGAAAACACTCGCACAGACACACACATAAAGGTGGTTATGAAGCTGTGACGAATGTGAAATGAAAATGAAGTTGTAGCTGTGCTGAACGCAGTGGAACTATCCTCTCCTGAATTTATCATCACAGACGAACAGAGTCTCGCAAGACACACACACACACACACACACGGAGGAGAAAAAGCTCTTTACAACTGATAATTCATTTACACGTCTATTCTCTGAGATCCTGAAGTATCGCAGGAGAAAATCTTCCCTTTATGTTTTTATAAACAACGCTGGCAAACTGCTTGCAGAGAGAATTGTACTGTACATTACTTGTGCATTATTGCATTTGCTGTTATGCAAAAATCTCCTGCTAGGCAAGTTACATTTGCAGTAAATTGTTTTCCAGACTACATTTCTTTTTTTTTTCCCCTGCTGTCAAATAGCCTGCTGATCATCTATTCCCATTCCACCTGAATCTTTTTAAACACAAGATGTCTTCTTCCTCACTCATGTCGCCTTTTCAGGTTCTTTGTTTTAGACTTTCTTTCTCTTAAAACACCTAATTTAAATTCTGCTTTCAGGCATGTGTCTACGGCCAATTAAAACTCTTAATGGAAATGTGTACGGGCTATAAAAAGCAAAGCTTTCCTGTTCGTTTCAAGTCCTAGCTGTAGGGCCTCATATTTTGTTCTACCTTTCAATACATAGCAGGAAAATGGAAGACCGGCTCTTATAGTATTATTGATTTCTATTACATTATATATTATAATATTTAGCAAACAGTCACATATGGAGCAGGACTGTTTGTGGTAATATAAAGTCCTCCAGCTATAAAGGTTAGCGCAGTGGTAACACACAGGAAAAACAGACACAGTAATCTACTGATGCTTTTATTTGTTAGAAAAATATTGAAAGAACTGGACACCACATTGTCCGTGCCCGGGTTAAAAGGTTGGCTGAAGGACATGCCAGTGTTAAAAACCAATTACCCCTTGGCTGCTTTTTTAAAATGCCCTCACTCTCAATCAGCAGCGGCCTTGGAAAATGAATGAGCTAATTTTGCCCAACCTAGGCTGTAATTGTTTCAAATCAGCCTCATGCCTCAGCGTCACTGCCAGAATAATTGCTCATAAGCGTGAAGATTAATCTACAGAAGCACATCTGTGGGACCTAATTTACGGGTCGCAGTGCCATGCCTTGTGGATCCATTAGGCTCATTTGGTTTTCAATCCTGTACAGCATATGCAGCTAAACAAAGGTGAAATAATGGTGGGGAAATGTGAGGAAACAAGCAAACACGATGCACAAACTGCTCAATATTTGCACACAGTCGCATGCACACAGTTTCCACGGCTTGTGTAAATACACGTGTAGATAGCACACAGGCAGAGGCAGATTGCAGAACGACATTCATGAACAGCAGGTGACGTGTGTGTGAGTGTGTGTGAGTACAGCTGTCAACCCAAAATGATCCGTTTCTGATCATATCGACGTCTGAACACCTGGTAACGGAGGAGAAGAGTCAGGCTCAGACACAGTTAAACCGAATTTTACAAAAGGAGGGAAAATGTCCTCGTTTGCTGAACGCTGGCCTCCAATCAGCGGCGTCTAAGAAATCAGCGTTAGGATTGTGAGCCACTTTCAGGCAGAGAGAGGCAGACCGTTCGACAAGCTCTCTGAAGAGAAACAGCTGCAAGCTGCAAATTGGTAAGCCTTTGTGAGAAGCTGCTCTTCCTTTTGTTGTCTCCTTCCTCCTCTCCTCAAAGTGCTGGCATGCAGATGTCTCCTCTCACTCCTCATGTGTAATTACAAAGATGAGAGAACGCCATAAAGAGATGATTCTTCATATGAGGCATTGTACTGCAGGCGGCACGCCCGAGCCAGGCAGTCGGCGTGTTTTTTAAAATAGAAAAAAGCTTCACAGCAAGAAGATTTAATGCTGCAGCTGCCTTCCTCCTCTTCCTCCTAAAACCCTCTCCAACATGACGCACCAGACACGATAATGTTGAAAAAAAAGACAATCAATGCGACCACCCTTGGTGGTGTAACATACCTTTAACTTCAGCCTCAGGGCCCTTCTGGTCCGCCTGGGTGCAGAGAGGAGACACGAGGCCGAGCAGATAAGGATTCTTATCAGAGTCTGTGCAGGTGTTTGGGGGAACGAGGCCATAACAGGATTCCTAAGTTACTATGGGCGTCAGGATTGCACTCGATGTAGAGAGAGTGAGAAAAGAAGTGCAGAGGAATGGATGGGTGGGTGAGTGGGTGGAGGTGGGGATGGGAGTTGTGTGTCTGTGTGTACGTGTGTGTGTGTGATTGTGTGTGGCGGTGACGGGCGAGCTGGTGGCCAGGGTGTTATAATTGTGGATCCCCTCAGAGTGCAGCAGCACAGCACGTCTTAGACACCTGCTGGTGTTGCGATAAGGACTGAAAAGCAATCACTCCAGCTACCCAGCAGCCCCGACTGGCATCTCGCCGCTTCTCAACCTGCTACTCGGGTATTTCTCTCAAATATAACTGGCTCTCTGTTATAGGTCAGCTCCCTCTGCAGGCATCCTCTCCTGGGGAGGAGGAGGAGAAGATGGGAAACAAGAGAGGAGAGGAGAGATGGGAAAAAAAAACAAAAGGCCAAGAGAGATGCTCTTTTACTTAGAGTTAGCCGAGTTAATAAGGCATGTGAACCTACTGCATCAGCATGATCTTTCTGCAAATTTAAAAAAAAATCCCCAAAAAAGCGTGTGTGTTGCAGAAGTTTCTCGTGGCACTACAGTCTGTTACCATTCCAAACTAACTTTATCACCCACAGAGGTCAAGGACATGCTGCCTTGCTCCGAATGAGTCCTCAGACTCTCAGGACAGCGTTTCTCATTAGTGTGATTCCAGCTGAGGATTATAACGCGAATCCTTGGGATAAATCTTTGCTCGTCACGGAGAGGCCATCAGCTGTTGCAGTCAACCAGCGCCGACTCCTGAATTATTCATTTTCTGTTTACAGCAGGCGACAGGTGCGTGACCTCTGTGATGAGTGCCCAGGGCATCTGGGAGAAGTGGTGACAAGGGAAGAGGAGGGGGGGGTTGGTACTCAGAGGGACATCACTGAAGACGAGGAGGGGAAGGAAGGAGGAGGCGGGGTAGATTCAGAAGGAACTGCCAATTTGTCAGACTCAGGAGCTCGGCGAGGGTTTGGGGCTGCTTTCGCTTTTCATGCTTTTTTAATTCTGCGGCAGACTTTTAAGAAATGGCTGCACAGAAAGTTTCCTGAAGGGAGAGCAGGGATGCAGTTGCCAATTTCCGGGGGTGGGGTGTGGGTGGGTATAGAAGTGGGGAAAAAGCAAGTAGGTGAAATTACTGTTCCTCAAAATGTTAAGAGTGAAACTCAGGGCAGCAGAGAGGTTGGGGAGGTCTGCCAAGTCTGAGCTGCACATCAGCTGAGTGGCATTTACTGTAACCTTTCCCCTGGCTTTTAATAACCGGCGCGGAAACAGCAGAAACACGGATCACTGCAATCCGCTGGGAAGCGCTGGGAATTGAAAACGGATCTTCCACCACCACCACCACCACCACCTCTCGTGGCCACAGAGAGCTCGTAAACACCATGAGGTCAAAGACACAAACTTCATTTCAGCTTAACCATCAGTTTTAAAACACAAATGAGATATAAGGCAGATGAGAAAAGAAAAGGAGGGCTGCTGATGTGAAGAGAAGAGGGAAAGATGGATAAATAGAGAGGCCAGAGGCTGGAAAATAGGCGGATGTTGTCAAGAGAAACAGGCAACCCGTCGGGTTTGTTTAGTTTAACACCAAAGACATACCAAACTGAATCACAGGAATTCAATCTGGTTCACTCAGCCTGAACAACAGTCTCTGACACCTGATAGCTCAAGAATAAGCCTCCCATTTATGCACTCATATTGATGTGGACATCTGCATGAACACACACACACACTCACACACACACAAAAGAATGCATGCAAAAGCAAACAGACGCACAAACACACACACACACACACACACACACTCTCTGCAGAGTGATGCATGGCTTTCACCTTCAGGCAACTGAGGGAAAGAGATAGACGTTTTTTCTCTCCTACGGCCAACTGATGCTTCAGACAAAATAACAAATGGCTGAGTGATATAGTGAGCTGTCCCCTCTGGTTGCAAAATGGGAATGGAACCAGAAACCATCTCTATAACCTTCCTCTCGTTGTCTCCGTCTCGCTTTCAGCTGTGCATCCACGGTGGCCTTGGCAGATCTCAGAGACAGATTAACCTGGATTGAAAGTTGTTGAAGTGTCCTCAAGCGTCAAAGCATTACTACTTATCGCGGGAGATGATCCAATGAAAAGACAGAAAATAAACTCTGGGGTCATTTGGGATTGATGAACACCCGCAAAGCGGCCAGCGCTGTGAAAGTGCACACTCACTCGATTAAGCCCTCATAATGTGAAATCATGATTTAACAGACTTTGCTCTCCAGCCTGCCGGTGGTGAGTCTTGGACGGCTGCTGTTGGAGCTGCATGAATCTCATGTTTCCAACACTCACACCAGCATGAGCAGCGCAGTTTTGGCTGCAGAAAAAAACTCTCCCTCTCATATCCACTTAAATCATCTGGAACAGGATTTTGTTGCAGCACTGTGATACCATGTGTGATAAGTAGCTGTTCATTTTTCAGAGACTACACTGTAAAATATGTGGGGACTAAAAAAAATCTACGTTTTTTTTTAAAGTGTTCTGTTAAATTAATGCACCTTAAAAATTCTACTTGGAGTTTTTATTTTTATTTTTTCAGATTTGACATCTTTTGACCAGGAAAGATCATTAGAATGGATTTCGGTTATGCTTGTCTAACTTTCTGAAGAAATAGCAAATTAGCAAATTTCCCAGCATGCGTTACTCTCACATTTGTTGAACTCTTTTTAAGGTTGGAGAACTAAAGACATCTAGTTTTATATTCTCACAACTGAAGAGATGAAATTAATAAAGAAGGTAAGGGAACTTTTTAAAACTGAACCAGCTTAAGTCAATATACAGCCCTTTACTATAACACATTATATAAAGCAATTAAAATGTTGTCTAATGTTTTACTTCACTGGGATGCTCTTTGTTAATTTAAATATGCCTGTGGGCTGTTAGCTTAGCATTTAGCTTTTTAAATGCTCTGTTGATTTGACTGTTATTTCATTTTTGCAAGAGACACATTGTTGGAAAGGTTATTGTCTTGTGATTCTGTTGATGCAGAAGATTTTGTACAAAACGGCACATTCAATCAACACTACACCACTGAAGCCTCATATTACTCCCCAGATTGAGATCTGATGATCAAATCCAGTCAGATTTTAGGTCTTAAACACATTCCAGCATTGTTAAATGGCCATGAACTGCTAATGATATTTTCCATTTTTCTGTATTACTCTCTTGTAAATTCTAACTCATACAGAAGCAACAGAGTCCTTGATGAAAGGATGGACTTGCGTTTCATTCTTTGTGGGAAGAAAAAGTCATTGATCAAAGTGTGGATGACTGGTGCAATAAACAGTCAGTCAAATTCTGAAAATAAGGATATGCTGCAACACCGGGGTTAAAAGCCACAGGGTAAAATATAATGTTATGTAGTAAATGGCCTGGAATAAACATAAAATATTAAATACAAAAGTCGATGGCTTAAATATAAATACAGACAGTCTAAATATAAACAGGATAACCATAAATATTAATATCCATCAGTGAGTGGAGGTTTTTTGAAAAATGGAAAGACATACTGTCAGAAAAAACATATGGAATATTTATTTCATGTGGTACTTTAGTAATTTTATATTTATTTCTGCCTAGAATGGTTTCATGCTGTGCTTCCATTGTGTTCTGAAGCTAATAAAACCCATTTGTTTTCCTCTGCAGACTTCTGTGTTTAAAGAGTTAAGGAATAAAAGTTTAGAGAAAAAAAAACATATTTCTCAGTGTGTTTAAAACTTCTATTACTTATTAACAAAGCTACATACAGAATGATGTGACTGCTTAAGAAATAAAATTTAAAATTGTACCTTTCAAATCACGCATGTACTCCAAATGGTTCAAGAACAGTTATTAATTTATCCTCGAGTATGCCTTCACAGGTGTCTAATTATGTCTAATTTCCCAGGGATTTTGAAGAAGTTGGCCACGACACACTGCCAGGGTTTATTCTGAGCAAAGCTTTACATTAGCATGATTTTACTATCGAGCTAGGCTAAAACCACATCGACATCAAACCAGTAACACCTGAAAGAGGATTTTTTTTTTTTAACATCAACTTTAAAGATTTGATACAATCGAAATAATTCAGTTTAAAAACCCGAAAAACTTGGCTGTGGATTCTCTCCAACATTAAGAGTTTGTAATCAAAAGAAGTATCAATCAAAATCATTAACCATCTTCAGTGTTTTTTCATAGTTGAGCTTAATCTTCACAAACTGGGCTAATCTTCCTCAAGACTGTGCAGGTTTAGTATGATTACATTTGATTGACAGGGACCAAAATTATGTGTCAACTTCCTTCAGATTCTCATTAAAATGTAGTTAAATTCTGATTTGATCATTACAACATTAATGTCTTCTTACTAAAAACAAATGGAAAAAGGCAAAAACAAAAACACAAATACACTTATCTTTCATGTAAAGTAACCAAAACAGTTTTAACTTTGGCAGAAAAGAGTTGAATGAGCACAAAACTGAGACTCTATCACTCATAAAAAGAAACACATTGAGAAAATATGTTTCAGGGCCTTTAAAACAAACTAGTAAGCAAAAAATAACCATCGTCAATAATGATTTTTATTCTCTTGCACTACTTAGAACTGAAGTCACTGCTTGTTTCCCATCAGAAGTAACATCCTTTCACATTACATGATGCTGAGAGGGAGGAATCTGTTTTTTTCCTGTCAACATTCATTATGACATAAAATGTACTTTTGCAGGGCTTGTCTTTGGTTTTTTAAACTATAACGTTTTGCAAGCTTTTACAAGCAAGCCAGCAAAACTTGTAATAGGTAAAATTAGTGACTTGCCTGAACCACTGTACACACTTTATTCTCCCTTTTAGTGATGGTGGCAATAAAACTATAAAGAGCTTTTTAAGGTTATGATTAAAATGTAATCAGTTTTTTTTAATCATCCCTAATTTTTATGTAATAATAAGATTTTTTTTTAAACAAAATCACCGCTGTGTATTTAGATCTTTAATTGTGGTTAAGTTGAAAACATACTTAACCTTTGATCAAACCTCTTTACTTGGATCTAACATGTAAAATGAATGAGTCATTAAGTTTAATTTATAGATGTAACATCCATCTAACTTTAATGTTGGAACAAGTTTATTAAAAAACATGTTTACTGACTGAGACTGAAACTAGCAAGTAGCAAAGTGTTTGTGAAGTAAAAGTGTTGGATCATACTGATATTGACGATGACTATGATATTTAAAAATTGAATATTGATGTTATGTTTATAACAAAGTGCCTCCTTGATCATTTCCAGCTCTTTTTGTTCTCACTTTGTCACAGTAGGGGGCAGTAATGCACCCTAAAGTTGGTTGCCCTCTGCCGTTTGAACCCTGTGTCCTTAACCATAAATAATAAAACATATTCAAACACTAAATGAGACCTGCAATTAAAGCTCATTTGAAGGAGATTATCTAAATGCTTCTGTCTGGGAGTCTCATCTGTGACGTCAAACTGCTTTTTTTGGAAAGGGGACGCGGATCGCGTTACATCTGTCGTAACATCAAAGAGATCACTTCCATTTTTTTGAGGGCAGCATCCCAGGATGTCCTCTCCATACAGCTGATGACATAACTCTGGTGTGTCTAGAGCTTTGTTGACCTTTGGCTAACATATTACAACCCCGTGTGACCGTGCAGGCCCCAGCTAACCCACTTCAGTCTGTCTGCTTGCTGTCTGCTGAGACAAAGAGGATTTACCGTTAATCTGGACTTAACAGCAGCAGGAGAGCATGCTCTCGACAACAACGCTCCAGAGAATAGGTCTAATCAAGACATCATGAACATCAAACAGGGAACAATTGCCTCTAATAAAATCAATTTGGCTGATTGACTGAGAGAAAGAGAGCGAGAGAGAGCCGAACACACTTATTTGATTGGACCTGATTACACTTGAGTGGCTTGTATAGGCACATGTCAAAGAAGAAATAAATAAACACCTACGACAAATGATTTAAACTGGCTTTGCCGTATAAAAGATTATGACCCAGGTATGAGTTAATTTCCGCTTTTTCCTTGCAAATGAGCTCACTTTCTTGGGAACAATGTGCCACCGCTCGGTAGTGTAACAAATAAAACATTATTTCTGTTTCCAGAACGTCTTCAAACGACGTTAACCAGCAAATTATGTCGAAGAAAAACTCAAGATGACACAGATACACACTGACACAAGGCACAGACTCCAGAAGGTCACTCACACTCTTGCAAAAAAACAGCAAAAACCAGCACATGAGAAACGGGTTTGCGTATCAAGAGGAACAAAAGGTGTCTGACGCAGTGACAAAAAAGTGGTTTGATTGTAACGGAGAGCAAGTGTTGGACTTGATTGCAGTAATGAGCGAACGGCTTTAACAGGTGGAAGAGTAGCCGAGGAAGTGTGCGATTCACAATCCCTCCTCATTAGTAAGCAAATGAATTCAATCACCTCTCTTTGGTAAGCGGCTTGATAAATCCCCTTCAAAGTCCTGTCTGGCTTCAACCGCGGCAAGCAGCTTTAATAGAGGCAGAGCTGCTAATGCATCATTCTCATTGACTCCGCACTCGCTAAGATCAGCCTGAACACAATCGTTGGCCTCAAGCAAACAAACTCGAGTCAATGAGGTTGGAGCTCCGCGGGGAGCTCCTCTAGCTGCTATAGCTTAACAAATTTTATTCATACGTCCCTCGGGAGAACTGACTGCAGTGTTCAAGTGCTTGAGGGGAGGGCAGGAGCTCCAAACGGGTGGGGAAATGTCGGAAAATGGAGATCAGAGAAGACAAGCTGTGACTTCCATTGAGGCCACAAGAGAGCTGGGACAGCTTCAGGTCCTAAGCTACTACAGCAAGAGAGATTTTTACTCTGGTCAGAGAACAGCGGTGTAACACCATCACTATCACCAGCACTCCCATGAAACAACGTCCAACACACAGCAGGATGTAGCTGCTCGTACTGTAATCAGAGACTGACAGAAGCAAGAAAACAGAAAGAATATTAGCTAAAAATATAGAACATATAAAATTAATAAATGGAGATTTCTGTCTAATTCTGCAGTTTCTATATTTGTTGTATGAGATTGGGACAGAAGTGCAGTATTTAGCAGCAGCTTCATTGGAGTCAAACACGGACAAAACACATCTCTTGATGCCTGACAACAAATCCGCTCTGTAGCTCTAATCAGTTCATTAGACAGCCTCTTCTCGAACGCATGCAAGCGCATGCACACATAAGAGTGAGGCACTGCGATGATTAACTTGTCCCACTTAATCACTTCCTATCAGAGATACCTGCAAGGATGCAGCAGTCTTGTGTGATTATGTGTAATCATAGAAATGTCACATTTGAATGATAAGCAGCATGAAAAGAAGAGTTGAAACATGAGGTGCTGCATATTTACTCTGCAGCATCATCAGCTATTCAAATACACAGAAAAAACTTCAGAGATGTTTCATATATATGCACATATGTATACACATATATGTATGCACACACACAAATCTCTCACACATAATTTTGCATATGCTGTGCAGGCGTATAAATACACAGCAGCACCCACACTGGGCTGGGGGGGCCTATCTGCTGTGGATAAAAGACCTCCCTTATCAGCTTCCTCATAGAGGAGCTGGGAATGAAGGCATTTACTCAAATGAAAGAGGCAGCTTTTGGAGATAAGCCGAGAGAGACGGAGCTCAACTAAGCTTTCAGATTGGACTGGGCCTACGGAGGGAACAGAGGAGGACGGCAAAGAAAAAAAAACAACAAAAAAAGAAAACTGAGAGGGAGAGGACGGATGGATGGATGGACAGGTGGATGATAGATGGGTGGATTGCTGATGAAGTGATGGGAGGATGATGCAGGCTGCTGTTCGGTGCTGTGTTGTGCTTTGAGGCAGATGCGTGCAAACAGAGGAGGAGTTCATGCCTCTTTGTCTGCGATGGAGGTGCTTATTTAAAAGTGTATTTAGAGGACGTGGGCGTGAAAGCTATTGTGTTGACCCCCCGGTATTTTGTCTGCGTGGGCGTGCACGTGTGCATCTATACCTTTTGTCTATCTTTGTGCTGGTAGCCGGCCATGTCTGCAAAGCGAGCTGGAACATCTTTCTGCGCTGTGCTCTGAGCCGCGCTAGAATAACCCACTTCAAAGAGACCCATTGTCACACACTAATGTGGCAAACGGCAGCTAGCGCCACAGAAAATCAGCACACACTGAGACTGGATATTCCCTCTGAGACCCTCTGAGATGGGGGAGGAAGAGTGGCGTGGGAGGGGATGAAGAGCAGGCAGAGAGAGAGAGGGAGAGAGGAAGAGGTTTGTTCACAAACACACTGCTGTGCCAACATTAATCATGTAGACTCTCATAAAATCATTAGAGCTGATCATTCCCAGTCAGGCTCTCTCTCTCCGCGGCGGCTCAGTACTGACGGAAAGAAGTGAGAATGCCAATATCTGTTGGAGATGTGAGCCAGCACACACACACACACACACACACACACACACACACACACACACACACAGACAACTTTGTAGTGCAAAACATCAACACAGCGAAGTGAGACAGCTGAGCTAAACAGAAAGCTTTAGATAACTCAAGATGTATTTATGTACAAAGCTTGCACAAACTACATGTTTTATATATAAAACACTCACTAT
>JAPZDV010000009.1:5462951-5474404 GCA_029814665.1 Acanthurus lineatus
TTATATATAAAACACTCACTATATTTATGCATACATTTATGTTTATTCATATGCTGTCTGTGCACTCTTTGCAGTCCAATTACGAAACATTTATTGCATTTAAATGTGCGTGTGTATTAACAAAAACGCCTGCAGCAGTTAATGCATTTGTGTTTTTTGGTTTTCTTATTTTATTTATGTGTATCATCAATTGGCAAAGTGTGTTTCCTCTGTGGCAGAGCTCTGCCAATTTGTTTGTGTCCCTGTGTGTGTGTGTGTGTGTGTTTGTATGCAGAAAATGCATACTATTTATATTGAGGAATATGTCTTCTGTGTGTGTGTGTGTGTGTGAGTATGTGTGTGTACACAGATATGCAAACCACATCTTTTGGTGATTGCATTTTGTCAATTGATTTATGTGCATTCATTTTCTGTTTAGGCAAAGCAATTTAAAGCCGAGTCTTACTTTATGTGTGCGTTTGTGTGTCTTCAAAAAAAATGTATATAACAATTCATGTACTGCAATTGCATTTGTCCAATTAATCATACAGTATTTGACCACATAAATGTTGAGTCTTTTCACATTTATTATTTAAAGTTTGGGAGATTCTGGGTTGTTTTTTTTTACTGCTGTTTGCAGCCTTTTACAAAACATGTCAGAAAACATTAATGACTTTGATTTAGTTTTGTTTTATTCTGTCTGTTTAAAAAAATCAACCGCTTTTAATCTTGTTTTTATATAAATGATGGCTCTTTTGTTCGGATTTAGATTGCAGCTTTTCTGTCTTTTGTGTGAGCATACCGTCTTTATGGCACATCCAGTGTTTTTCATATATCTCGTTTTTGTGTTGTTGTGCATTCGCTACAAAAAGATTGGACATTAATTCCCAGCCACTGTAATTAATCCTGCGAGCAATGTGCTGTTAAAACGCTCATGAGACGGCGTGCAGGACAGGCGGAGGTCAGCTTCCCGACGGCGAACAAAGAGCTGGAGCAAAGACAGCCATTAGAGGTGGATCACTGCGTCTTCTGTTTACACTCAGCACCGTTTACACACTAGCTGCACTCTATTATGTGCATTGGACCCTGGAGTATCAGCGGTCAGTTCACCAGGTTCTGATGGCTGGATTTGACTGTAAAATCAATGGCTGTTGTTACTTTCTCTGCTGCTGATCCTCCAGCTTGTAGGAGCTGGTCCCGTTATATAGATAGTTTGGTTTGATGACTTAGAAAATACACTTGAGACCAAGACGGAGAACCACAGGGGGGAACGAGAGGGAGATCTCCTTTTTAGGTTTTTATTCCCTTTATGTTTCAATTCTATTTCCACCTGTCTCAGTTTCTAGTCTTTCTATATCTCTCTCTTCTTTATGTCTCTCTTTTAATCCTTCAGTCTGTCGCTCTTAAAGGTCTTTAACTCATCTCTCGCTCCTTTAAGTCAAGGTCAGAGCATCAAGAGGAGGACGAGTCACCCACTTCAGTTTAAAGCTGGAAGAGACTGATTAATTCCCGAGCAGAAAAGCAAACATGCAGCAATCACGAGGTGATGCGTTGCCGCCTCCCTTCATGGCCTCTATCTTTAGCCTCGGCACCTCAGGAAAAAGGGAGGCTAAATGGTGGGGTTTTGGTGCTGAGTGCAGCGAGGGACCATTTCTCATGTTGTCAGAGCTCCCGCTGGGCCTCACATATGCCTCCGGCTCTCAGCATCCAGAAGCCATCACTTCAGCAGGCGGGCCAATCAAACCCATGCTGTCACTTCAGTGAAATAACTTGAACTGTCACTCACACGCCGGCATTACCCCACAGGGGGGCCCCGAGGCCATAAAGAGGCACATGTGAACTGCGCATGCAAAAGCTGTATGTGCAAAAGCAGACTCGTGTGTAGCTTCTGTCAAAATACATATAGCATTCTTACATAATAACATCCTGCACTTTAAAAAGCATGCGAGTGTGTGCGTTTATACAAAGCAAAGGTCTCATGAATATCTAAAGGGGTTGAACTGCATATGTATTGTTTCTACAACCTCACTGAATTTTAACCTTTGCTGACATTTGACCTGTCTGAAAGGCGCCTGCAGGTTTATGCAGACAGGTCTACTAATTGTAACCGGCACGGTCCCACCCCCTCAGCCTGCAACAAAACCCTTGTGTAAATACTGTTCAGGCACAAAAAATCCACTTGAAAACACTCGTGAATGTGAACGTGCATTTCAGTTCAAGGCCTTTGAGTGCTTAGCATTGTACTGTTGGAACATTTCTGGGCTCACAATTAGTACGGTAAAAAAAGAATGAACATGATGCAGAAGAACCAGAGATATCAGTTTCTTTAAAGTAACGCATTTGTCTTCTGTGGCAAAACCTGGCACCTGCATTACCTGCAAATCAACTCTCAAAGTCGAGTCTAAATTTGTGTGTTAGTTCTAGCTAATATAGAATTATGGCTTATGCTGCCTTGAGAGAGAAATCCATCAAAACAGATTTAAAAAATTCTTATTTTTTCACATCAACTTCAAAGGTGCAAGTGTGTGCCGCTTTAAGACACTCTGCATTTATGTGTGGAAAGTGTAACTTGTTCTTAATTACCAGCACTTCATCACAAAATGACCCTTAAAAAAGCGCTGAACATCAGAGGTTCATGATGTAAGACAGCAGAATCCCACTATAATGAACTTGCATTATCTCGTGGAATGAGCTCCACAGAGCGAGATAAGACACTATCAAGAGTAGTGACTACAGCAAGGCTGGAAAAAGTTCGTGAGAAAAGGGCTTTAGAGTGATGATACATCGTATTGTTTCTGTTACCTGGAAGCAATAGCCGACTGCCACATTAAAATGAAAGAGAGCCGCACACATACATCGACTTCTGCATAAAAGTGGGATAGAATTTTCCACCAGAGAGACAATACGGATATGTATAAAAGGCAGCAGGATGAGAAACAATAAATATGAAATAATGTATCACAGTTTGTCGTAGCGCTACATTCCTTTTCACTCTCACAGGAGTCTTTACTGGGATGACACTGACTAATAGAAGCTGAGGTAATGAAAAATACAAAAAGTCAGTTTGACTACAGATTTGTCATTTTAGGTGAAGTGTTTGTTGAGCTAATAGAGCAGTGGGTTATTTGTCTCTGCTCTGTGTGTGTGTGTGTGTGTGTGTGTGTGTGTGTGTGTGTGTGTGTGTGAGTGAAGGTAGATGGGTTGAGCAGGAGCTGGAGAGCTGCCACCTTCATCCCTCTGGCCCACGAGGGATGAACAAAGAGACAGGAGGCTCTGGAAATCCATCCATCATAATGTCCCATTACTTCTCATGCTTTGCTTTAACATGCATGTGCACCCCCCTCCTTTATCCAAACACACACACACACACACACACAGTCTGTAAATCCAGACAGAAACTGCTTTAACCAAGCAAACCACACACTCCAGAAACAGCCCGCCGGTGTGAGAGGCTGGGAATTTGATGATGGTGCAGATGTGGAGTTGGTGGGAACCCGACCATAGCCTTCCATCCAAAGGTGCTGCCTTTTCATTAACCCCCCTCTACCCCAAAATTTACACCCCCTCCACCTGCACAACCACTTCAAACAGACGCACTGTGGCTCCCTCCTGCTCGGGAACATTTGCAGCCTCAACACATTAGAGCTGAGACCACGAGCGAGTGGACACAGACATCTCAAGGTCAACGACCGCCTGATGGGAGACACATTGAAGGTATAATGTTACACATTTCCACATTAAAAAGTCTAAAAACAATGTTATTGTTTTTAGATTTTTTTTAGTTTTTGTACACATTATCCTGAATGTTTTCAACTTTCTTTCTTTCCTTTTTCATTCTTCTATTCTTCCTACTAACATCCATACCATTTTATTTCTTATTTGTTTAATTTAATTTAGACAAAAGTGCCATTCATGTTGTCAGTCAGTGGTGTCAAATCCTCTTTATATCTTCTTCTTGCTGTGACTTTCATCAAAATATGGGAAAAAAACAGATGAAAGGTCAAAGGTTAAGAAAGGAAATTGGGAAGTGGTTTAAAAAAAATAATGTGAAAAACCATACTTCATCTGTGAACATTTTAAATTCTTGAGTGGGACCTCTTGTGGCAGAAACTACTGTGTGTTTAAGCTCTAAATTTGGTAACGTGCTGTTTTTACGCTAACCAAACCGCGGCGCATAAAAACAAACCTGCTTTTTTTAATGACATTTTAATAATTCTCCATCAGCCTTTCGCGGCCCTGCCTTTAGGGTGTGGTTTACAGGCTGTAACCCCAACCCCGTGTAATTAGCTGCGATCAACCCTGGAACGCTGTTTAGTACAGATTAACTCTGCTTCCCATGCGTTCCCACCCCCCTCCCCCACCCCACCCCACCTCAGATCCTGGAGATAAAAAGGGAGTAGAAGAGGAAGAATGGCACCCACTCCCAGAGGGACAGGCCTATAATCAGCCCTCCCACAGCCCCACAACCTGTCCCCTGCCTGGGGGGACGGCAGCGGGGGGTCGTGGATGGATGGGTGAAGTGAGACAAGGTCGAGCCCCCACCACCATCAGCTCTTTTTCCTCCCTGCTCAACTCTTCCAAGGCAATGCTGCATCTGAACAGAGCCCTGCTTCTCACAAGGCAACAACGCACTAAATAATCATGGCGGTCGTCTTGTAATGGCTGTTATACGGTGCTGAGGAGACGCCGGTGCAGCTGGCAGAGCTCCCCAGTGACCCGCCAAGTGGCTTTTTAAGGTGACACATGGCGGAGGTGAAAAATCAGCACAAGACACAGGCTTGAGTAGTTAGAGCTCCACTTGACAGAAGAGCTTCTCCTTTTATGAGCTGACAAAGAAGGCGACGGGGAGAGAACGCTGACAGAAGACTGAAGAAGAGAGCGTTTCACTGTGACACCTCGACGCTGAAGGCTTTGGCGCTCTGCGTGCAATCACACACACTGGTGGGGGGATTAGAAGGTGGCGTTTGGGAACTGAAGTAAATATCTGGAGAAACGCTAATGTGGCATCCATTTGCAACGAGTCACTGGCCCGTGCTACGAAGCCATTTTAAGAGCACCGAAATCTCAAAGCACCCCACGGTCTCACTTATACCAGGATCCATTACATCCGGAGCACCGGTGTGCCTGCACACGTGTGGGTGCACAACCATTACATCTAAGTCACTAAAATGACTGTCAGCTTATTCCTCCTGGATGTTTGTAATAATTGCATCCTTTTTTTGCTTTCAAATTCTCCTCCGTTTTCCATTTCTTCTTCTTCTTCTCTGAAATGGAAGGCTCAAAGAATGGAGGAGAGGATGGGGCCATGGCTGTAAATCAGCGTTTCAGGTTAAACGCGGGAGCACATCTATGTCTCAGCTCAGCTCGGCTCGGCTCTGCTCGGCCTGCAGGCCAGTCTGCACCTTCATCCTCTGATATAATCATAGATAAGACGCAGTTCATTTACACAAATGAAATTAAGAAGTTCTATTTGCTGGATTTAGATTAGTCATTTTTTAATTGGCAGCCATGATAACATCACATCCAATCAGAGCTGTCAAACACAGTCAGGAATATTTTGCCCATCTTTGAAAATATGTTTGGCAATTTCCTTTCAATCCTCTCCACAGGGTGACGATTCTGTTAATAAAACAAATTCACAAATTGTCTGAAGTCTCTCAAGGAAATCTGAAAGTAATTATTCATTGATTATTTTGGAAGCATGGCTGACTCTTAAAGCAAAGATATAATTAAAACAATTTTTAAAAAAAACGAGGAAAAAGAGAAAATCCCCGCTGTTCGCAGTGATCCGCTGTTAACCTCCTTCAACCCCATTTCACAATGTCAAATCTCCTCTGTTTTGCAAAAAAGACAATCATTCAAGCACAATCAGTTTCTGAAGAAAAGCTTTTTACTATTTATGAACCAACTGAGCTAATGTTCGTTATTATTAACGGTGTCAGACTGATGTTTGAGGAGACACGCAGGTCAGATTTCTGGAGGCCAAGAATTTCAAACAGTTGCGTTTTCTCTTTTCAAAAAGAAGAATAAATAAAAAAAACACACAACTACTGTCTCTTTCCTTTCTTTTATACCAATATGACATAAACTTCCAGCTCTGGATGGAGAGGAATCAGGAGGCTGAGGTCTCCGTAACTCCGCACCAGCCAGGATCCACGTTTGAATTCCGGGATCGAGCTCAACATGAGCTGATGCTTAATGGATTTAAACTCAGCTGCCATAAACGTTACAGCGGCTCATAAACGACTACACGACCACATTTAATGATGATTTGCCAACAAAATTTCACCACAAAGCGACTCTCTTTAAACGATCTGCGCCAGATTAATTACTTCATTCAGTCTCATCAGCGTTTCTGATATTACGGACTTTTCATGCGCTTGTTCTTCTCAAAAATGTGATTTTAATTACATTTTCTGTGTTTTTAAATGACAAAGTAGGACACTTTAAGTATATTTTACATGTGATATGACAGCAGCAGCAGTTCCTTATCATCCACACGAACCTAAACACACATATTTCTGTTTTCCAAATTCCTCAGTGAGGATTAGCTGCTCCGGTCAGCGCAGCCACATCATCACCGGTGAAGAGTGAAGCGCTGAAGGTGTTGACACTTACCGATCAGCATCGTGCGTCCAGGACCGTGTCCGCGTCTCTCCAGCTCGACTCGAGTCACCGTGCGTAAAAACGGTACAAAATAAAATCAAATTTAAAAAAAATCACGCACTTTTATCCCTGGAGAGCGAGGACATGCACGTCGCACAGGTGCGAACCGGAGGCGTCCTGTAGTTGTGAAGAGCCGAATCCGATGGACTTGTTTCCCTTCTCTCTCTCTCTCTCTTTTTTTTGTTTTTTTTGTTTTTGCAATGACAACTCTTTCTTCTCAACACAGTATCCGTTTGTTTCGACCTCCGTCTTTGGTGACGAATCCCCGAGAAATCTCAGATCGTATTGATCCTACTGATGCGCGTTATCCTCAGTTAAAATCCTATTGCTTGTGCTGCTGCTCCGTTTGGCCTGAAGGAGGCGAGGAATTGGGCTGTTGGAGAGGGGCTGGGTGTAATTGCCTGCGCTCTCTCTCTCTCTCTCTCTCTCTCTTTCTCTCTCTCTCCTTCTCTCTCTATATATATTTCTCTCTCTCTCTCACTCTCTCTATCTGAGTCCTTCCTCCTTGACATCTGTAGTCTTATCTCTTTCTCTCTCCTCTCATCACTGCGAGCACCTTTTCACTTGTCAGAAATGCACAGCTGGTGAAATTAGCTGGTATTTTTTTTTGTACCTGTACAACTTGGCACCACATTAGCCGTCTTTAGAAATAGATGTTCTTACATGCCAGCGTTGATTCTGATGTGTTTGAATCATGTATGTCTTACCATGCAGCCAGAGAGAAATAAATGGAGAGAAGAAAAAAAAAAGAAGAGAAACACACCAGGCGAAGTGAGAAAAGTGCTGAAAAGCTTTCTAGAGAAGCAGGAGAGGAGCACTGTAAACATTAAAGGAAAGAAAAGAATATTTTCAGAGACAGGTTTTCCATTTGTGCTCTCGTAAGGATGATTTGTGTGCACTTGTCAATGCAGCCTGCCTTGTGTGCACGGCGGTGTGTGAGCGAGAGCGACGTGAGAGTGACTGCAAGTGATGGTTTTTCACAGCCATCTCTCTTGCCAGTCTGCTCCTCCTTTGTGTCTCTTCTTGTCGATGCATCATTTGGTGAAGCTGACACATATTCGGGGGATTCGGAATTGGCTCGAGAGCACAGAAAGCCTGCTCGTATTAAATTTCTGTTTGTTGAAATGGTGTGTGTGTAAGTGTATGTGTGTGTGTGTGTGTGTTTCGGTGTGTGTAAGCATAGATTGCGGGTTGAAGGGCCTTGGTGCAATGCTAAGCTGTCCTGGAGCCAAGCCAAAGCACATCTCCCAGGGTGCTATCAGGGACTTAATTACAGCATTAAATTGCTCCCTCTCTGCCTCTACTCCTGCTCTCCGTTCACTTCCTCCTCTTTTCCTCTTCCTCCTCCTTCCTGTTCATTTTGTCTCCTCTCTCCTCATTTTGTGTATCCATTTAATATTACATCTTCGACCCTCTATCCTCTTCTCTCTTTATCTCTTGTTGCTCTTTCCCCTCTAACTTGAACCTGCTGCTTTGGCAGAAATGCCTGCTGCTGCAGTTTTGTTCATGTCATCATTTTGGGAAAAAGGCCTTTAAATGTTTCTCCCTGAAAACCAGAAGTGATAAATGTTAATCTTTTATCTGTATTGTGCATTTATATTCTCTAATTGCATACTTGTATGGCAATAATCTCTACATGATGCTGGTTTTTAGTCAGTTTGTAAGCAGTGGGGATGGCACAGCGCAGACTGCTGACGGGGGTTTCTCTTCAAACAGCCTCTGACAGGGTGTCATGTGAGGTGTGAGCTACCTTTCCCCTCCGATCCAGGTTTCTGTTCCTTGCCATTCACCGAGGCAGCAGTTGACCCAGCGACTCTACTCCCCCCCACCCGGGGGCAGAGTAGGGGACACGGGGGCAGCTGGGCTGTCCTGCCTCCTCATGCCAACCAAAGGCCTGCTGGCTGGCACAGCAGAGCCGGCGCTAATTAGAAACACGGGAAAGGCTCCAAGCTTTACATCAGTCAGCCTCAGCCAAGATGATTTGTTCTCGCCTGTTTTGCTCTTTATGTCAAAAGACAGGTCACTGGACAAGGAAAACATGGCTGCATCCCTCAGTTAGTTTCAATTAGTTAGTTTGTTTTTTTTGTTAGCAGTTAGCTTGTTGAGGTCCTTATTGCCACTGAGACGCTGTTCATTTTAAAACCCAGCAGAAACTCAATGTGCTACAGCGAACACGCTTCAGTCACGTCATGTTGCTGTGTTATGTTTTCTAATTCTGTTATTTATTTGTGTGTTTGTCAAATGTTAATACAACTTTTTGCATTTCATTTGTTTTTCCTAAAATATGATGTACGATACTCATAGTAACTAAGTTTCAACTTGCTTTGGTGAGTCCACAGCACTTGGTTGAGGTTGAAAGGAAATCGTGGTCTTGTTAAGTTACTGAGGTTTAGGGTTAGCACATGTTCAGTTTATTAACATTTAACCAAGACAACAATCTTTCTTTAACCTTAACTTAAGTGCTTTGGCTGCCTAAACTGCAAACAGACGTCCCTGATGTCATAAAAAGTGTGTTTTCTACGCAGAAATTCCCAATAAACTAGAAAAATGGAGCCAGAAAAAATAATCCAGGCTTTATTGAAAATACTGAGTCTGAAAATACTCGACTTAAAATGACAAAAGCATTATGTCTTCTAAAAATAATCTAATCCCCCTCCAGATAATAAGTAACCTCATTCAAAACTAATTCTGATGTTAAATCTTAATTATAAAACATGTTTTTTTTTTAAGTGGAGTGATCTGCTGTCTGAACAAAACACTTATGAAACAAGTCTGAAACGAAGCCACGGTGAAAGTTCTGTGGTTCAGTCGGGTCAGCAGATCAAATAATGTCCAACATGATTTTTTCTCTTCATTAGTGAGAGGGGGGGCAGTAAATCTGCAGAAACCGCTGGAGGACTTTGTTCGCACTGATGGTATTTACTGAGTTGCCGAGAGGCGAGTATCTATGGTGATGAATGACCGAACCCTGGAGAGAAGAGAAGGTCAAGCTGTTACACTCAAGTCTAATGAAACTACGCTGTCTTTCAACAACTGTGTTCTTTTTTTTGTATATTCCTGCTCAGCTAAAGCTCACCCAAAATCTACTGGAGGATTCTGGGTCTGATTCACCCCCCCCCTCCAGACAACCACTGGGGTGTTTCCAGTGCAGGGTTGGTCTGAACTGATTATCTGCCCAAACGATCCTGCAGTGTGAAGGTCTTACAGACACGATCTTTATGTCACTGAGCAGAATCTCACACATTTTGAATTGTGAATATCATAGAAAACCTTTAGGAACTGCAAAGGAATAAGAAGAAGCCCACAATAAGCCCATGAGAGCAGGCTGACTGGAAGTGTCGCCAAACAGATGTTGCAAACTTGTTAAACCTATAATTTGTAACATTTCCACACTGACATGTCTAAAAACAACTATTTCTTTTCTTATATTATGTCATGTTGTGAACCTGCATTATCCCAAAAGTTTTCCAACGAAGTTCAAAGTAACAGTTTGTAGCTTTTTAATGCTTGTTGCTAACGTTTGGAGTAACAGGAGGTCAGGAGGAAGGAAATCGGCAAATGTGTCAAAGTAACAGACAGAGTTTAATCTGCTATGGTGGCCGATCAACAATGATTTAATAAAAAAAATGACATATGGTCTGTTTAACTTTATCTTAAAGCCACAGCCTGCCCTTAAGAAAACTTCACTTCCAACTCACCTGTAGTTGACGCCTCAGAATGTATAAGTCGTGTCGTCTAATCCGTGCAAAACACAGAACAAACAAGCGCAACAAACTGACTTTGACAGTTGGCCTCCATGTTTTTATTGTCTGAAATCATGTTAGATTATGGAAGTTTCTCTGAGATCCCAAAGCTCTGCAATCTCTACTCTAAGATCATTTAGTTTAAACGCCGCTTTCCTTGTCCTGTGTCTCGTCTCATTGTCTGGTGTGAGCATTCTTATGATTAAAGTATTAAAAACTGGTTAAATCTGTTGATATGTCTGTGGTCTCCCAAGTTTTCTCAATAATGCCTTAAAACCCTCCAGTGAGCGGCAGGCACTGAGCCACTGATTACTGATACTCAGCCTCTTAATGTGGAAAAATAGCCATGTGTAGGTGTGTTTGTTTTCATGCAAGACAAAATTAAATTAAGAACTTGGCCAGGACGCTCTTGCAAAAGTGCTTTTTAATCTCAGTGACAATTTTCATAGTTAAAAAGAGTTTACATAAAATGAAATAAATAAAATATATTTAAATGATCATAAGTAGAATTTGGACCGTTTTGTCTGTGCTTAGTAACTTGATTCAAAGCTTGTTTTCAGTGCTTTTTTAAATCAAATTTAAGGAAAAGACTGGTGATAAATGTGACGGATGTACAGAACTGCCGCATGTGCGCCGAGTCGCTGACGGCTGTGTGCGTGGAAAGGTGAGGCGGAAAAACTACAGAAGAGTCGAGTCGCTCGTGATTATTATGCAGTGTGTGTTCGCTGTTGCATGCCGACACTGTCACCACCGGCGGGCTGGGTTGGTTCAGGGTGGATGAGCTGTGGTATATAGATAGTGATAGAGAAAGCGTTAGGTGCTTTGGGGGGGGCGGCGTGACAGCGGTGGCACGAGACCCACCGGAGGGGAGGGAAGGAGGAAGAGGAAGCGTGAAATCTGAAGATATCTGCTGTCACCTGAGAAGATGACACTGCTGCGCCAGCCTAATACCATGTGACATGTTTTTTAGAGGTGGCATCTGGGCATCAATACAACATCCTCCAACCCCCCCCTTCTCTTGCCCACATTCACTTCACATATTCCTATTTGCATTAGTCATCAACA
>JAPZDV010000009.1:5477893-5524287 GCA_029814665.1 Acanthurus lineatus
GAGAAGAAGGAGAGGAGAAAGAGAAAGAGAGTGAACGTGTGTGTGCGTGTGTGTGTGTGTGTGTGTGTGTGTGTGTGTGTGTGTGTGTGTTAAAGAGAGAGAGAGAGCTGTAAAGAACGCAGGAAAGATGGGTTCCCTAACATAAATAAATCATCAATGTGTTTCGTTGCCCCGGCTGGGTTCACAAGTGGAAGATGAAGGGGAGGAGGGGGGATGAGGGGGAGCAGGAGGAGGAGGAGGAGGAGGAGGGGGTGAGGGAGTCAAACAGATCAGGTGGAGACGGAGGGAAACTGCTGGCGGAGGGGAAACGAGAGGCAGGTGGGAATCCTAATGTCTGCTTCGTGTTGCAAGTGGAGTAGAAAACACAAGAATGTCTGCAGTCGAACTGACGTAACTGCTGCCAAGAATAACCAGACGCTTAGGCTGAAAGGAAGAGTCCTGTTAAAAAAAAAAAAAAACCTGATGCACACTGTTAGAAACTGTAATGGGAATATTTTTGCACACATTCGGTGTGCATTTCACTGTCTGAAAAGCTTGCAGGGAAAACAACTCACTGCGCTGATAAGTGTGTGTGTGTGTGTGTGTGTGTGTAAGTGTCATGGCATTTGATGGCCAACTAACACAGACTGGCGAAGTCCTGCACCATGAACCTTCTTCTGCCTCTGTCTCATCTCAACAACCAACACTGTGACCCACGATGAGGTATCCTGACAGAATCCCTGAGTTTTTATGAAATCTGCTGTTGACATCTTTGTTCACCCAGAGGATGAATCATGATGTTTCAGACGACCCCTGACCTTTTTATCTAGTGCTTCCCTCAAGAAAAATGTCGGTTTGCACACATTTAACTTTTTAAAAATGATCCGTAGTGGCAGGAAATCCCATTTTGATTTTAATGACCCGATGGCCTTTTTCTCTGTCCGTCTTCAACGGCGAAATGTTTTTCCCAAGAATAGCATCAACTGTCACTGTGCTGGTGATTACTGAACATTTTTCAGTTACGTCATAAAACACACAGCATGTTTTCTTGTCTTTAACTTTTATACGACAGCAGGATTCAGGGGCGGCACACGGGGTTCAAATATATCACATATCCGTGGACATATGTGATTAATAAACTATAAACTATGTTGTTTTTAATCTCAACAGTCCCCACGAGTCAGAAAACTGAAGGGGAAAACCTAAGCGCCTCATGCTGACCAGTCATAGTACATGTGGTTTGCATGTAGTTTCTCCATCAGTTTCTCCATCAGTGCAGCTTTTATGTGTATTTGCAGTTCTGAAGAGGCACAAGTCAACAAGGGCGTAGCTGCTTGCTGCCATGTCACCCTTTGGTGGATTCTGTCTGGCTGTCTGATGGGCAGGGGTGAAAAACAAGACGTAAATGGCATTAGCTGCATATAAAAGATTGTGTTTTCTCCACCGCGGGGGCACTCCAGAGGGCATTTTATCACACATTCATGCATGTTGGACCCCCAAAGAGGTAACTTTGTCATGTTTTATTTCCCATTCAGGCATCCAAGAGGGCACTTTTACTATGTTTCTTTAAACAACTCAAGTCAACCAGCACCACAATCCTTTAAATATTCAACTACAAATCAACCTGAAGTGTAGGTCACTGTTTGTGTTCATTTCTGCTATTATTATTTTCACATTTAATGTCTGACACAGTCTGGCAGACTGCAGCTCTTCTGTCTTTCACTCTGGGCCAGGGAGAGTGACTAATGCTGTACAATGAATTAATAATGCTGGATTGTACTTTTAGTCCTTAATTGCTGCCTTGGCACTCCAAACTGTAATTAAAGGGAGTTATACATTTAAAAATTACTTTCAGAGTGAGTTCAGCTATGTGACTGCCATGCGAGAAAGAATTTGAAAGAGAATAGTGTCGAGTTTGAGCTTTTTAATGCATTATTGCTACATTATTGAAGAACATCCTTGCATACATTCATGACTGTTTGTTAAGGCAGAAACGGACGGCTGATTTACTCGTCAGGATGATGAAGGACTCCTATGTGAGTCATTTGAAAAAATATAGAAACGATCATGGTGACAA
Organism: Acanthurus lineatus; assembly: GCA_029814665.1. Classification (NCBI taxonomy): domain Eukaryota; kingdom Metazoa; phylum Chordata; class Actinopteri; order Acanthuriformes; family Acanthuridae; genus Acanthurus; species Acanthurus lineatus. The sequence goes on from JAPZDV010000009.1 coordinate 5,479,950, forward strand.
CAGGCAGGTTGACTGACGCTGAATGAAGGATCATCCTCTGCTTTAGTGCTCGACTGTAACAGAAAACATTGCACAAGGCCACAAATCAATCTCTTATTCATTATCAGTGGAGTGGCTCCAGGCTGAACATTAGCACATATTAGACACTTGCATTCATGCTTTTGCAGGTTTTACTCATACAAAAAGTATTAAACATTTTATCACTTTTAAATATGGATATGATAATCTATAAATGAGGTAAAAACAAAGGGGTAATAATAATAATTCATTAATAATTTCTGATGGTGCACACCGGCTGTCAGTGCACAAGAAGAGTGAACATATTTAGCCGCAGCACTCGCAGAAACGTTTGTACATTTTGGTTGTATTCACCTTGAAAGAGGTTGTCTTTGGGTTCAATAAATAATACAATACGTGCAGTCAGTGGATGTGAGTGTGTTTGTTGACTCAGATAAAGGGAGGGACAGTCTTAGCAGTGGCAGAACGCTGCTTTGTACACCGAAGATAAGGCTATTCAGAGTTGAAAGCAAGGGGCTTCACATAATAAATGTGGCCGGTGACCATCCTTACAATCAAAGAGGTCAACTTAGCTTTTATCCAGGTAAAGTAAAAGTAAAAAGGGGACCTCGTGATGCAACTCAGGCACTAAACAAACGGCTGAACAACATGTGAGTGCATTTGTTTTACCATTTGTATGTTTAATGGCAGAAAGCGTATGGTTTGCAGTTTGTGCAGTTTGTTGAACACAAGCTTTGTGTTGTGGAGGAGCATCTGTGCAAATATTCCACACTTGACACTGCTACAGAAACACATGGTTGCTTTAGTGTGGTCGCTGTGCGCCACACATCAAAACTGAAGGGGGAACGAAAACAGAGCTCTCAGATTTTACGCAATATGGCACTTTGCGAGCAGCCGAGAGGATGGAAAGAAAGGCATAGACAGAAGAAACAGCTATGACTCAAAATGCGGTTCAATCTAAAAGGATGAGAGAGGATATTGAAGGTGAGAGAGTAAAGAAATCCACTAAGAGGTATGCAGAGAGCCAAGGAGGGCCCGTTGGAAACACTGGGGTTTCACTCTGCTCTGGAAATATGACAGAGCCTGATGCACCTGATGGCAGGCCTGGAAAATCTGTAAAAAGGGGGCAATAAATGTGCCTGTAGGGTTTGGGCCATGGAAAAAAACCTGTATGAGTATATGCATGCTGTATCTCTCCCCTCTCCTTTCACACCAAGGCCAAGTTACAGCCGCACCCGGCCTATAACCTCCCTCATACTTCATCTGTGGAGGCCTGCTGGAAGGAATTACTCTGCATAGAGAGACCCTGAATGACATACAGACAGAAAAAAGAGGTCCTTTAATAAAACACTTCATCTTCCTTTTTGAAATAAAAGTCAGGCACTGGGGTAAAAATTATGATTTTAGTTTGACGTGTTTAATTTCTCCATCTAATCAAATTTAATGACGTAATAAAATATACAAAATAAAAACAACTGTTAATCAGATCAGCTGCATCAAGTATATGAAGAATTAACCCCAAAGAGCTTCCAAATACATTAAAAAATGTCATATAGTACTGTGTATTTCTTGACATTTCTTCTTTTAAAAATAGTTTTATTAAAAAATGAAATATTGCTTGCGTTTTCCAGACAATAAAAAAAGGATCCACAATAACTGATGTTATGTGCAGTATGTTAGAAAATGAATAAATGAATGAAAAATGCAGTTGGGTTTTTATTTCAATGAGGTGCTCTGCATCTAAAACAGCTAATGATAGACTAAATGACTTTTTTGACCATCAGCTGCTGTTTTCTTGCTCTGTGCCATAATCAGCTTGAATCCACCCGTGTGTGTGTGTGAATGTGTGTGTGTATGGGTGTGTGTGTGTGTGTGTGTGTGTGTGTGTCCATGTTTGGTTGGAGCAGCTGAGGCATGTGGAGTTAAAGATAATGGCACGATCCTAAAGGTCTACAGCCAGGCATGCTGAGATTCATTTCACTGCCATTCAACCGGATAAAATATCACAGCAGTCGTGGCCTGCGCCCAGTGTCACAGTGTGCGTGTCTGTTCTGTGTACATGTGTGGATGCATGTGTGTGTGTGTGTGTGTTTGTGTGTGTGCGTGCCAAGGTGTTGTGCGTCTCGTCTGGGTCGTGCCAGGCGGGGCTACAGTCTCTGCCTCTGCTATAGCAGGGAAACATCACCTCACTGCCTTTCCGTTTTTCCATCTCATCCAAAAACCCCACCCCCCCCCACCCCCTCCAACCTCCTTCCTGCCTACCCGCCCGTCCTGCACGCTGGGTCACATGGGTGCTGTGGGCGGCTTCACGTCCCATCATTTCCTGTGGCTGACTGTCGGGGTGGATCAGGGTGCCATGCGAGTCTAATGCTGACAAACTAAGACAGCTCCGCTCTGACTGGGAGGGGTCTACTGGACCGAGCGCAATCTGCAACCACCAACCCCCCCTCCCTTTCCTCCTCCTCCTCCTCTGCTTGGAAATACACAAATAAACAAACATACACACAGAGAACAAACCACACAGCAACAGAGTGTAAGCACCACTGTGCAAATCCAGTGTGTATGCATGCGTAACTGTGCCACTACAGTCGTCCCAGAGGGCATAACGGGGCATTACAAATATGGTTTTTTTTTTTTTCGGTTAATGTTATGAATTATTAGTGCTAAAAACATAATAATTCAATGATTTCAGGCCCACAAACATGCAATGAGAGCACTGTAATTTTATTTTCGACGTTTGGATGAGGCAGACTGTCTAGTTGCTCTGCTTATAGGTCAAAAAAACCCCCGGAAAAAAATGTGACCGAGGATCACAAGGGACGACACAATTTCCTCAAGCAGACAGACACAAATCGAGTATGTTGCAGTGAGGACGCAGTGAAGCTACCGCTGTACAGCCATGAAGGCAGAGACAGTGAGAGGAACTGAGAAAATGAGCTGTGTCACTGGAATCCAGCCTCGACCGGAGGAGTCAATGGCCTGTGATCTGAGCTATGTCACATCTTACACCTGCACACCATCTGTGTATGTGTGTGTGTGTGTGTGTGTGTCTAACTGTGAGCAGGTGTGTGTGTGTGCGTGCTGACGTGGACCTTTGTATGTGTGTGTGTGAGTGTGTGTGTGTGTCGCATTTAAATGCATGAACTCATCATGGAGACGACCCAGGACGGACCCGCCTGGGGTGTGTTGCATGCACAGAGAGATAGATGGGTTTGTATATGATAAAAACGCCTGTTTAAAAAGAGACAGAACAAGTGTCGGGATAAAGAGCGGGGGCCGATGAGAAGAGACGAAAATGAAAAAAGTGTTTGACAGAAACAGGCTAACATTGTGGAGAGGAAGACAGCGCGGGAGAGACTGACAGACACAAGAGTTCGAATAATAGATAGAGGCAGTGACAGGGAGTCAATGTGATGGCGAGACAATAGACAGATAGACGAGCTCAGCCGAGGGGGGGTGAGGGGGGGAGGCGGAGGGAAGAGGGAGCCAGAAGAGGGAAGCCGAGCCTTTTTGTTCAAAGTTGCAAAAACGGAGCGTCTGAAGCTCTCTGCCTGCCCTTATAACACTCTCCTTTTATGCTGCGGACAGAAACGCTCAGGCTCTCTCACGCCATCAGCCTTGCACACTATAATAATTCACTTTTATTGATCATTGATTAATTGGCTTCAGGAAAAGGGGAGAAGAGAATGATGTCGGAGTGTCTGTATTGATTAGCTTTCACTCTTTCTGTCGCCTCAGAGCCTTTTGTGCCCTGAGTTCAGTCTCTCAGGCTGTCGACACAAACATCCTTGTTTGATTCGGCAGGCTACAAGCATCCCTCTAACCATCCACCCAGCCATCAGTCCACCTCATGCACTGTTCACCCCTTTGTGTTTATTTAGATAACATTCACTCATATATGTGAATTGTCAAATATACACAAACCACAGCATTTACAATAGCCAAAGCTAGTCAGCAACATTTGACTCTAAATGAGCCTTTAGACTGCACAAGTACACAAAACTCAACAAGAAAACACACAAGAAACAATACAAAACACAAACAATTTAAAAAAAAAATTTCATCAACAGCTGAAAGTTGTGATCGTGCGACTGATTCCTGTTTTAACCGGAGTGTTAATTGATCCCAGCTGCAGTCTATTTTTAAGTTTTGTGGGTAAGGAGCGCCACATTGATCCTCCAAACAAAGAAAGTTGCCTTTAAAATTTCCATTGATGCACTTTAAGATAATGATCCTAAAACTCTAAGAGGCTTCACAGTGTATGAGCACTTAATGAGTCTGATGTCAGCAAAATTAACACAGACTGAAGCATGAATGTTAAGTTTGAAAAGAGTATTTCCAAGTCTATTGTACTGGATGTTTTGTGACATACAATCTACATATTGATAAAAAATATATTTTTCTTTTACATACTGGTGCATAGCAACAACAGGATATGTGTTAGTAAAGTAAAGCAAAATGAATGCCAGTTTAAAAAAGTATGATAAGGCAACTAAAACATGTGGTTAAGGCTAGGTGAAACAGCTGTGCCAAAAAAATAATTAGCAGATCTGCATTGGAGTTCGAACTCCAGTCTTCTGAATCAATGTCAGATACTTTGCACTGAATGTTGGCCGAACTGAAGAATTGCAGAATTGTTTGCTCAGGCGGGGATTTATCAGACAGGATATGATCAATAACAGGGCCTTATATATATTTATTTGGAGGATTTTGACCCAAAAATGTCTGTTAACTCAGACTGCACACAAAGTGTAAAGTCTACATTGTTCAGTCTTGTATAAATGATGTTGTGTAAGGTGTGAAGAGGAGCCAGTTGGCCCGAGGAGTACTTGTAGGCCAGGAGAGATTAAAATTGTATCTTCCCACCAGCTCCTCAGCTCATTCCACAGCTCTGCTCCGGTTAAAAAAGAAGGAGACGAAGCCACAGCGACCAGTTGCCTCTTCTGAAAAACGTCTGATTAATCTGACTGGTCGGAAATGAACGGCGCAGCCTGACATGGCGAGTCGGGAAGGGGTGGGGGGGTGACACGCTGTGAGCGCCAACAATCGCCACACAGCAGCGTGGCGTCTGCCAGCCATTTTAAAACGCAGCCCTTGACAAGCTGAGGAAGGAGAAGGAAATGGGGAAAGCCAGATCTCTGTGAAATGTCTCGAACAATTTTTCATGGCAACCGCGCATGTCAGTTCATGCACGGGGGGTGGGGGGGTAGGGGGCGATGAAATGGCAGTGGGATAGGGCAAAAAAAAAAAAACTGTCATGACATGAAGCTGCACAATAGCTTCATCTTTTAAGCAGCTGGAAGTCTTTCCCTGATTACGACTGTGGGAGGAGAGCAGGATGGAGCAGGATGGAGCAGGATGGAGATTAGAGAGGCAGAGCAGAGAGCGGAGGACGGGGAGTGGTTTGTGACTGACAACTACTTTATTTACTCCTCTACTCTGCTTCTCTCTCACAGTCTGCACTCTGAAACCACTGAGAGCAGCTCTGGGTTTTTCCCCCCTCTCTCACACCAAAGGTCTTACCTGCTTGTTTGACACAGAAACACACAGACATGGGAAAAACACACACACACACACACACATAGTAAAACCAGGTCTCGCATGCAGCACAGAACCTTTCTCCCACTTTAAATCCAAAATACTGCCAAATTTTTGGGTCAAGTGGAACCAAACAGATGAGCCGGAGAGGGGCTTGGCAGGAATGTCACAGGAGCATGACTGCTTTGGCGGGTGTATTCTCATGGATGAAAAAAAAAAAAAAACGGTGAGGAGAGGAGAGGAGGGGTACATGTATCACAGGGGGGGGGAGTGGAGCGGGCTGAGGACGCTGTTGTCAGGCTCCTGTGAGATTCCCACTGTGTATTCTGGGACACTGCCCTTCCTGGTTGCCTCTCACATCTCTACTGGGTGCCAAGGCCATTATCGACCTCTGTGTGTGTGTGTGTGTGTGTGTGTGTGAATGTGTGTGTGTGTGTGGATCGTCTCCCAGACTCTCAGAGCTATTCTTGGCCTGTCTGTCAGACAATGGTTTGAAAAGATTATTGCCACACTGCTTTAATTTTCATGGGATTCTAATCCAGGGAATTAATCTGTGAGCTTGCCTGTCTAACCCTGAAAATGGTTTATTACCTGCGAAACCAGGACCGCCTCTTTCACCGGGAAACTGTTTATTACCTGGAAAATCAGGGTGGCGTGTAATGAAGCTAAAGAGAAACATGTTATATTCATGAGCAACACACCACTAGACCTTGACATGACCTTCAATCCATCGGTTTGGATAATAACACTCTGTCACTTTGCACTTGAGGGCCGAGTGCGATGAAACAGATGACCGTCGTTGCAGAGTGAACTCACACACGCAGGTATTCTGCTACAGGAGATCCTGAAAGTACAGCAGTGATGGAAGAAAACTACGGTCAGAGAGAAATAAATGAGGCTTTATCTGCTGGATAAGAGCAGAGATGAGAGTTTGTTTCAGACCTCTTTTACTGTGGTATACGCTTACTGACAGGATAAAAGAGATCGACTCTATGTTAAAATCACACACACACAGACACACACTCTCACACACACACACACACACAGTCACTCACATGCATGAAAACACAGTTCTTCCTGGCTAATCCAGGCTAGCTCCAGCCAGCCTATAGGGGCCTGGTCTAATCCTGTTATCGGGCCCAACAGATGCTGTTGACAGAACAATAAGCGGGGGGCCAATATGGCAGCGCGGCACTGAGGAGGTCATGAGCCAAACTCATCACAGCAGCAGCGGGATCGCTGGCTGGCTGGAGCGAGCTGGACTCGGCGCTGGTCACACACACTGGCTCTCACAGGCTAAACGCCTCACTGCAACAGCCGTTCGCAGTGATTGGTTTCTTGGTATGCAAATCCCATTTTGCTTTGTCTGCAGAGTCGGAGGGTGTAAAGTTCAGCACGTGTAAAGCTAAATACTAAAAATATAAAGTATTTAGAGCCAGTGGACTCCACACACAACCAGTGACACACCAACACAGGTTTTTCTTTTTGTCTGGAGGTCAGAGGGGTAAAAACATTAGACGGTGAACAAGGCGCATACCACTTCAGAGCTCATCATATAGGCAAAATCTTGCAAAGCATGAATTTTTTAAGCGCCATTTTACCAAAATAAATAATCTTTTCTTGCTTCCTGAAAAACTGGTGCAGGAAATGTTGTGTAGAAACAAAGTTTGTAACACAGCTAAGAGTTGAAGGTTAGTGAACTGAGTAAGAGCAGGGTAAAAGCCCACCTCACCAGTTTTGTCCACACCGAAACCCAGATCAAATGCATTATAGAATAATTCTTGGCACAACATCACTTTTTTTTCCAGTTTTCTGTTTTCAGGCATTGTTTTCTTATTTATTCTGCTCTTCGGTGCCAACAGCCGTCCAAATTCCAGCCATGAAACAAGCTAAATCAAACCCAAAACTACTGGTGACAACTGGACCAGAAGGTAAAAGAATTAAATCCTTAGACATGACACACTGTGTGATTTTTCTCCCAGCTGTCAATTGCAATTAGCTCAAACCTGCAGGCTAAAGTCCAACACTGTGCAAGCAACTAAATCCAACTTTGATTTGCCCAAAAAACTTGTTGTATTCTAAAAGTCTTAAACAGAGAGTGTTGTACAGCTTGAAAAGACCCCTGAGTCTAAATATGATTTGTGATTTGTGGAATATGTCAATAAAATCTGCTTTGACTTTATGTGACACATTTAAGTCCCACTGTTTCCATTATGAGACATCAAAAATTCTGTACACAGAGTCTTCTGACACAGTTATGTACCTTTTACACTGGTTTGGGTCTCCTGGTGTTTTAATAGAGCTGTAAAGTGCTCTCTATCTCTCTGAGTCTGTATGTGTGTGTGTGTGTATATATGGATGTGTGTGTGTGTGAGTGTGTTTGAGTTAGTGTCTCTGTGGTTTCTTCCCGATCACAGAAGAAAGAGGCTGCCTGGGGTTGTTAGCTTTGTGTCTCAACTTCCAGCAAAAGATCTTTTCTTCTGCACATCGACAGTCTATTGCTCTCAACACAATGCCTCCATACACTGTAGTATAGCAAACGAGCATGCACGCACTCACACACACACTCACACACACACGCACACAGAGTCCTCATGTCACCTCGCAGATCTCTAGCAAGCAACTCTTATCACACATACATTACAGAGATCTGAATCAGAACATTTTTAGAGACTGAAAATGAACCAATCCCCCAACACACTCACACAATGTGCTGACTCAACCTGCAACATATACCACTCTCACTTCTCCTTCGGTTCATCGACAGAGGAAGAGGAGTGTGAGCGAAGAGTGAGGAAGAAGGAATAATAGTGAGTCGACTGAGAAAATTAAACAGCAACAAAGACAAACAGGAGCTCTGTGATTGACACTTATCACAGCCAATAGAAAAGAGAAGTGAAACACATATCTATTAAGTAGCCTCAGCGTGCAAGCCAGTCATGCATGAGAGCTGAAATAATGACGTTGGCTGTGATGATGAGGAAATGTTTTTTTTTTTTTTCTCCACTCTCCCTGACTTTCTGGTTTGTGTCCCAGTTTAACTAAATCCCATTAAATAGGCTTTCATCTCACTGCACTTCATTACCAGCATAAATGCTGCAGCTCACCCAAGAGAGAGGCAGGGATTAGACGAGACGAGCTCATCTAAAATGTTACGCTCTCGAACCCCACAGCTTTTTTTTTTTTTTTTTTTTTTAAATAAAGACACTCGCTTTAAATTCTCCATATTGGATTATGCAAACAGACCCTTCAGCATAGAAGGTGTCATGAAGGTCGAGCTTGTCGTCTTATGTTATAGGCTTGTGTGCCCTTGTGTACATTTGCAATCAACTAACTGGATTTTAATGATGGAGGTTGTTGTAATTTTTTTTTTTTTTTTTAATTTAGAATTGGTAGACCAACATCCCTGGAAAATGCTAACAAATTCAGGGAAGGGACAGGAGACGAGAGAAGGGAAAAATAAAGAGGAGCTTTACAGGCATGAGCAGAAAAAAAGAGAGGACAGCGGGGAGGGAGTTTGGCATTGTGTGTGTATGATTGGATGCGATGGGTCAGAGGCTTTCACACGCATTTATGAATGCTTATTTTAAGCAGAGCCCGAGCTGGGCTAATCTTTACTGCTCGCCTGAATGAGGGTGCTGATTAAAAGCTAATTATACGCTACAGATTTGGCCTCTGGTGAAGACTCCGCTGATTTGACACAGCTTGGACTCCGGCCTGGGTGCATGCCTGTGGGCTTCGGCTCCAGATAGCCATGCACGTGCGTCTACAAATCACAGGGCAACAAGACATCAGCATGCATGATGTATGATGGAAGTTTGTGTTAATAGCATCGCTGGACTGCAGCCAAATCCATTTACAAGTACAGTACTGAAGTAGAATTTTAAGACACTTGTACTTTGCTTAATTATCACCATTTTTTTCAGCTGTATACTTCTACATCATTACATTTTAATGCTTCTAATTGCACAACACTTATTTAAAAGTATTAATGAATAGTAACTATGGAGGACAGAAAAAGCAGTTGCAACCTTTAAATGCTTCTTGCCTGTAAATGCATTTGTGATAATTATTCAAATCTGATAAATGATAATAAAACTCCCTGGGGTCCATTTAAGCACATTATAAGTTAACTGATGATTTAAGATATTGTGTGGAGTAAAAATGGGAATGAAGTGAATAAAATATTCAAGTAAGTTAAAAGTTGCAGTCACTGTTGTTCTTAGATTATTGCCAAGCTTTGCACGATATTCTGTGGTCTTGTGTCGTGCAACAAATCAGCTGTCTGCATGTTTTCTCATCACCAGAATCTTGACTGAGGTGATGTGAAATTAGCAGCTGCTGGTGGTCCATTATGGGAAAAGAATTGAGCAGAGTTGAGCCATACTGTGCAGCGGAAAAAACTCATTTATTGGGTACTGTTCCTGCAGCTCTGTTCCTAAACGTTAGTGCCATTTGTTTGTGTTGTAAATTGCTGGATTTTTTTCCTGAGATTTTAGGAAATTGTGATTTGTTTGCCTCCTGCTTTCTTTCTTGTCTGTAGTATCATGAAAACTCACTGGTGGTCTCTCCTTCTTTACACCTTCTAACATGCTAAATAGCATTCAACCAATAAACAAACTTCTTAGTCTGCAATGTTGCAACACAATTGAAACCAAGCTATTTTTTATTGTCTATCTCTATAAATTTAGTATTTGCAGTGCATGGCAGTATCTGTAATCGTTCCAGTAGGGTATTAAGATAAGATTTTCCTATTTTGATGGTATTGTAAGGAAAAAAATGTGCTAAATTAAAACTTTGTTGAGCATTAAATTGCACTCTTTCTTCATGTGATGGTCATAGATTATTTTTTTAATTACATTATGTGACAGTAACAGCATACATGCACTCAAAGTGTTTCCTCACCCGCCTCTTCCCCTCTTTGATTCTCTTATTCCTTCCTTTTCAGTGGCTCAATATCTGAGTTATATCTCTGTCTGATTGGTTTTGACTTTCATCTATCTTCATATGAACTCTCCCAGGGCCTCTTTCCCCTTCCTCTCCTCTCTGCCAGTCCAGCACTCAGCCGCAGACAGGAAGGGGGGGGCAAATATCTCTTATAAATGCAGCGAGGAAGAGAAAATACAGGGAATCCTTCGCTGCCTGTTAGCATCTTGTCTTTGACATCATTACTCCTCCGTCAGGGCGATGTTCCACGCCTATGACCCCCCCTTTGAAAGAAATAACCCCAGTGCAACATCATATCAACACGCTCAGAAAACAACATGTCTCACAGCCAATTGCCTGCAGGGTGCCTTGCAGTCCTTGGCTATTTATGTCGCGGGCAGTGACACAGTCGGTTTGTTCAACTGCTTATTTTCTCACCAAAGACTGCAACTACTCACGGCGTTTCAATAAAGAGACACATAATAATGCATTAGCTTTATCAGCAGCTGCATAACAGAGAGATTTATTTTCTTTATGACCAGAGAAATAAAAGCTGATGTTGATGGGGGGGCAAATATCAGTTGGCTGCAGGTTTTCAAGCCTCATTTTAAGTCACGTCTTGAGTTAATTGTCTCCTGAGTTGCAGGTTAAGAAAAAAATTGCTTTATATCTTGATGTGTTGTTACATTAAAAGAAAACCAGTTTGAAAATTAGCTTCTACTGCTGTTCTGAAGACAAAGAAGCAACAGCCTGAAGCTGCTCAGGCGTCTTGTCAACAATAGAGAGAAGACAAGTCTACAAGCTCACCTTCATGTCAAGGACAAGATAATTCACAGCTAGATCACACCTGGTCAATGCCTGCATGTGTGTGTCTGAGTGTGTGTTTGCAGAGAAAAGGGAGTGGGGGATTTGTTTGAGAGCTGGTGTATGACTGGAGGGATCCTGACAACTCCAACCTTCTCCCTCTCTCTCTCTCTCTCTCTCTCTCTCCATCTCCCCTCCCTCTTTCCTCCTACACCTTCCCTGCCTGTCTTTATTATTAGTGGCAGCTAGAGGCAGTGGACCGGAAAATTCCCATCGAGAAACAAACCCGCATCTGCATATTACAGCCCTGTTTCACGTCTGCCATGAGCGAATAAATTAATACATGAATAACAATGAAAATCAGCCATGAGTTGCCTCACTCGCTCTTTAAATGGCATTGTGTGCGTGTGTGCGTGTGTGTTTGCATGCTTGTGTGTGACGGTCCGGAGGAGGTGTAGTTGTCTCTTTTGGCCACGCTCACCGGGGAACCGGAAATATCTGCATAAAGCCTGTAAGAACCGGCAAACCTACAGAGCAGCAGGTAAGATCACAAAGTCAGGTGGTCAGAGTGTTTGGACACAAACTGATCCAGGTTCAGTTCTGTCTGAGCAGTGATACAGATCATAATTGATTGATTGATTGATTGATTTATTGATTGATTGATTCGTAGTTTTATTTTTACTTCTCTAAACAGGGTTTAGTATGTTCAAGAAACTGTGATACCTTTTGAGACAAACTTGTTACTTTGGGTTTAATAAAATTGATATGAGTTCTTTTTTTTTTAATTAATTAAAATTTTCCTCTTAGTTATGTTTCTGAGGACCAAGTGAAATCAGATCTCATGCTTTTCATCCTGCTATGCCATACAAATCTGCTCTGTAAATCACATGTACTGTGTTCTGCTTTGAAAAAAGAGTTTATGCTTTGTATGTTTTTTGGTTAAACGGAGGCACTTATAAATTTGCATTGATTTAATGGTCTGTTTGTGCTGATACAGAACTTTGCTTATGCATCTGAATAAATCACTTTTAAATGAACAGCTACTGCTGACATTGACCCTGGTGAAGGCTTATGTTGATTGCAACCTGCAGGTCATTTAAATGCATTTTGCTGGCAAAAATAAAAGCATTTAATTTTGCACAAAGTGTACAGTGTGCTTTGTATCTTTTTCTAAGAGACATTGCATTTCACATTTAAGTTGAGACCATTTTCAGCCCAAGCAATGAGCCATTTGACCAAATAAACCCTTAACACCAGGAATATCCAAAGAGCACCAGTATGTGATCACCCAAAAGACCCAGCAGTGTTTTAACTCCTCTGTCTTTACTCGAAAAACTGTATTTGGTTAAAGCTGTAACGTCGCAGTTCCAGACAGTCGCAGTGACAAACAGCCAGACTTCAGCCTGCTACAGAACACACCAGCCCCAGACTTTGAACAATTAGCTCCTGCGCTAAAGTCTCCTCCTTATCTGACTTGCAAACATGAACACGTGTTTTCCCTGCAGCTTAGCTTGTTAAACGAGCAACCAAACAAACATTCAAAAAGTGCACAGACAAAATCAGTCTGCAGGCTGACTAGCTCGTTAGCCGCTTAGCTGCAGCACATTTGACAGCGACTTCGGTCCATTTAGATGTTGTTGTGGTCCTTAATCTTCAATTCCACAAACAGCTCGCTGTCTGCTCATGACATGTAGGCTACAGAGCAAGTTTGTCATTTCCCTGCCGGAGCTCAGCCTGCCAGCTTAATCGAACGGGTGCGAACACAGACATGAACATCCAGCCGGCTGAGTGAAAAATGTTTGATAAAACCTCAAAGACCTTCTTTTCTTTTTACTTTAAATGCACAATGTGTAACATTTCCACACAAAAATGTCTAAAAATGACAAACCAATATTTTATATCTCACTCAACTGTGAATTCAAATCATCCCAATTTTTTCCAACAATGTTCAAACCCAGAGAAAAACCGTATTTTTATTCAAGGTAACTGTGCATTTCATTTAGTCCCCTGTCAATGACAACACCAGATGATACTTCAGAGAGTGAGAGAGGAAGTTGGCAAACACTGACTAAACATAATGTGATGTGATCCCACACTATCTCATCAAACCATCACTTTGCTAACACCAACAGCGGAAATTAAATACTGTGTATTTAGCAATAAAAGGCTGTTAATGAGCAATTTAGTATGCAGACCTTTACTGCTGTCGTTGTGCATGTCTACGCCTTAAAGCACTGTAAAGGAATTGATCCTGTTGATCAAAGAGTAACGTGCAAAGCATTAGAAGATAATTCTTACAATTAATATCATTAAAAACCATTAATATTTACTATAACACGACAACAATTTGCTCCAGAATTGTTTCTGTCAGTCATAAAGTGAGTAGAAATTGCGCTGTGTATACTGTGTATACTACTCCTTATAGCTATTAACAGGAAGTAAATTACATGTTTGAATTTGAATTAGATAGTTTTGTGAAAAAACATGCTTGTTTTTCAGTGTGAAATAAAGGCACAAGGACGTGAGGATGTGAGCGTGTTTGCAAAAATAAAAAAAAAACCCACAGTCATCTACGCCAGTGAGATGTCTATTTCTGTGTTTGTTATTGCAACACGCGTGCCCTCCTCCCACTCGCACTCTCGTCCCATTCCACCTAGTTTACATCTGTTTACTAAAGCTTGTCTGCTTCACTTTTGTGTACAACACAGTGAGGGTCTCTGGAGGTCCACCGTGCCGCGCACTAGCAAACGCTCCAACACTGTCAGACTACTTTGCTGCTGATTCCTCTCATTTGATGTGATACAAGGGCTCTCATGAGATTAGATCAAATTCCAAAATATTACGCTTTAACATCCCGATGCTGGCGGACAAAAAAACTCTGACCCTTTTGCAGAGTTGGTTATGGCATCCCATGGTGCATTGCTTCTGTTGGCAGGGCGCTGGATGTGAAGGATGAGGAGGTATGTGCGAACTTTGGGAAGTGTGAGGCAGAGCAAACTTTAAGGGGCCATATATCATGTGTCCATTAACACACAGCTCTGCCTCATTCGGTAAATGACAGTGTTTGTCTACGTCTGCTTCTTGCTCCCTCACACACACACACACACACACACACACACACACCGCTCCCTTTTCAAAGCCTGCCTTTAAATCTCCTTTCTAATCTTTTCTCCGTCCCTCTATCTCAGTCTCATCGATGTGATCTTTCCCATCTCAGAGCCTCCATCTTCCTTGTGCCTCTCTCTCATTTGCTTTATCTCTCTCTATCTCCCTTTTTCTTCCTGCCTACCTTTTCCCCCTCTCTAACCTCCATCCCCGTCCCTGGATGCAGCTGGTAATAAGTCACTCTGCTGTAATTTGCCCTTCTAAAGGCCTGTAATGATGGGGCTTAGAGGATGGCTAAGGTAGGGGCGAGATGGGGAGGGGGGGTTAAAAGGACTCTTCTCTGCCCAGAAAGAAAGCCTTTCCTGGTCCTTTTTTGCAACAAGCTACTGGGGGTAAAAAAAGGGGCAAAATTGGCCAAAAGAGAAAGAGAGAGAGGCTCACTGGGTCACAGTGTCCCTTTGTTCTTCCTATAGCGAATATATGATGCATCTGCTGATGTTCAGTGTGTCGGAGCAGCTGGAAAATATACATTATCTCCATGACATGTTCAAAAACACTGATAAAACACTTTGTATCAACAAAAAGCCAAATGTAAAACTCAATTAAAAAGGAAAAGGAAAAAAAAGAGCAACAGCGAGTGAGAAAAAGAGAGAGAGACATTCTAGGTGACCGAATTGACAAAATAGTGTTAAAAACTGACTGATATTTTCTGACATTTACCAAACTGGCAAACAGTTCAATTCATTTAGCAGATATGTCTGCAGCAGCTGTGGCAACGTGGGTTTGTGTATCAGACGAGACAGATAAGGGCTCAAAGTGTGATTCGCTTGGCCTTCTCCGCAGACAGAGCCGCTCGACCTGTCAGAGCTCAGGTAAACACAGACATCGGATGATTTCTGAGAGTTGTGGCCCCCCTCTCCTCGCGGCCTTGCAAGCGCCGCTCCTCGTGTTTCTCGCTCCGCTAGGCCCCCCGTGTGTCGACCCGATATGCCCGTCGACCTTTTTCCAGAGCCTGAACCGCCGTCACACAGAGGGGCACACCCTGAGGCGAAGTGGAGAGCAGGAGGCGGGGATCCGAGATGGAGGGGTGGGCAAAGAGCAGCAAAGAGCAGCATGCTACAGCCATGTTGGATTTTAGGAGATTTGCAAAATATAAACACCAGGAAAAAGACAGTAAGGCGAAGTGTTCACATAAATAAATTGGAAAAATGGTTAATACTGATGTAAAGTAGGTCACTGTAATCTGCTATACGTCCTCATTGTGATATTTATTCACAGCTCCTGTTCTTAATAATAAACAGCATTTATTAGTATTATTATTATATTCTAATAACGTACGACTGTTTGCAGAGGTTTTAATCCTTTCCTAAATGACAAAACACATGAAAAGAAACTGTTGTCTGAAATTAAACATAGCGGGAAACCACCAGGTTCATGGTAATTTCATGCTAAGTTATTATTGGAAATGATCAAAGTGTCAAAATGTAAATGTACAAAGATCAGAACAAACTAAGGTGGTTACATTTACATCACACACAGTCAACGTATGCACATGTGTTGTATGTCCGAAGGCATGTAGAGGGAGGAGTCATTTCCGGGTAAAAAATAGGAAAATAGCAAGGCAGCACAAAAATAAAACGCAGATGCGCAAATGCATTCGAGCAGAAAATCCTTGCCTTTAATCCAATTCCTCACGCTTTATTAAAACAGAGCCAGAGAGATAGAGTCAGAGTCAGACAGGGACCATGATGAAGAGTCTAACCATGAAGAGGAGGTTCATATTACACAAACATACACTGACACACACACACACGCATGCACACACTGCACAAATCAAAGGAAAATGAGATATGGAGGACCATGAAAAAAAATTTCTCTCCCTCTCTCTCCTCCTATTTCGCTTCCTCTCTTACAGGAAAAAAAAACATCCACACATGACACATTTATGCTTCACCACAAAGCTGAGGAAGATTAACACAACAGAAAATTCAAACCGCCACAAACAGGCAAACAGGGTGTTGTTAGACTGTTAGATTTACAGACTCGAGGTCTGCTGAAACTGTCATCACATTAAATCAAGGCTCAAATTGCTGTTTACTGTGGCTTTCCAGTAAGATAGATAATTCCATTATAATCCGCGGCTATTTAGGCTCTCCAGTTTTAGCTTTGCATTTTATTATCTTTCAAATGCAATTTCTTGTAAAGCTATAACTGTTTAATATGCACTTTTTTGTTTAAAATGTCCTTTAAATGCAATTTTAATATTTTCTTAATGTTTTATTTTTGATTTATTTCTATGTAAAGCACTTTGATTTGCCTTGGTCATGACTGGTGCAATATAATAAACTTACCTTGCCTTACATGATGAGTATTTCATAAACTATAATTACTTAATCTAGAGCACTTAGCACATTTATTTTTTGACACAGACCTCTCCTACATTTAGTCGCATAGTTCATCTGTGGTGGAGCACATGGATCATTTTTATACAAATATCAGTCTTGGACCTCCAGACAGAGGTCAACAGCTGCAATGATGTCATCATCACTGTCAAAATAGGGACCAATGAGCTTCTTCTTCATTATAAGGAAGAGATAATAGCCTGGAGTTGATAAATCAGGTGAATAGTGTCGGTGGTAAGTTTAAATCTGCCTTCCTGAATGACTGTGCGAAGGTCGATGTTGTTTACTTTCTCAGACAGTATTTCAATTATCCTAAACTGAAATATGACAAATTATCAATTAAAAAAATTTTGTCTAATCACTCAAAAGTTGAAATGCTTGTAATGAGGGCTGTATAACTCATGTCCTTCTACCTCAGGCCATCAACTTATCAATCACCCCTCGTAGATCCACAGTCGCCCCTGCTGGGTCATTTCAGGCCAGGCTGCTGTTTACTCCCTCCATCCCTTTTGTCTGCCCCTCTATCTCTCCACACCCTTCCATCATCATTTGATCATCCTCTCTGAAAAGAAGCGATATTTATAGAACCACAGGGTCTGTATGACAATGAGCAGTGTGTGTGTGTGTGTGTGTGTGTGTGTGTGGGTGTGTGCATAAAACATCTCTGTCAGGGTGCAGTGAGTTTTAATTGTCTTAATATTTTGTCTTTGGCCAAAATGTAAAAAAACAGTGCTAGTAATAAAGAATTAAGGGCTTATTGATTGGTCAGAGTCAAAGTCCTCCAAACATCTTGACCTAGAGCCGCAGGTTAATAAGTTTTCATGGTTATATGCACCATCATAAGTGTACCAAGCAGCTAACAATGCACACAAAAGCAAACACTGAAGTCAACAGCTCAATTGAGTCTTTGAGTTTCCTGCTGTTTACATAAAGTCTCCTTTGATAAATAAGGTCAGGTCTTAAAAAAAGGCTTAGAAACACACTTTGTATTTATTATTATGAGGCCTTTGCATTAAAGGGACTGATGTCAGCTATGAAGAAAAACCTTCATAAAAACTGTTCAAATGCCAGGTTCTTTTCATCGCCATCGCTCAGAGAACTGAAGGACCTCAGGAGGAAAATTCAAAGACTTGTACCTTGACTTGGAGTCGCCCTTAATTTCCCTTGACTTGAAGCTGTTTTCAGCAATGCATGTGACCTCGACTTGTTTTGACTGACGTAAGACTAAACTTGGATTCATCCCAAAAGATGCGCCGGTAATAACGTGACCGTTATCCCTCCCCACCCTCACGATGTGCTATTTTAGACGCGAAATGGCAGAAACTTTTTTGTTTAGCTAAAGTGGAAGGTGTCCAGCTTTTGTGGAACTAATAAACTACGACATTGCTTTCAAAACAAATCACAAGTAAAGTGTTTGTGTAATTTTTCTCTCTGCTCGTTGTCCTTGAGCAACGTACAGAGCTCCTGTCAGCAGCTTGATTTGCGTCAGACTTAAGATCTGTGGGGATGCGAATGTTAATGTGATGCTTTGCAACAACACACTCAACAACAATCAAACTTCAGAGATAAAATAAAAAACCTTGTGAAAGACAGGAGGTAAATTAAGAGCCTGAGCGCAGACACGCCACAAGTCCTTTGAAGGTGAATGGTAAACATATATGTTCGGATGCCCCTAAAAAATGTGACGCACTGGCACAGATGAAGCTGCGGGGGCTAAACTGAGTGGAAGACGTTCCTCGAAAGAAATATAATGAGATAAAGTGGATGAGAAACAGCATCTGGACTTTATGTCTGTTCTGAAGTTAGACTCAAACTATGAGTCACACATATCATCTGGGCCCTTTTCGCTTGTATTTCTATGAAAATGATGGTGAACACATTTACAAAGGCTGAATGGAAAAATTTGGTTGCACAGCAGTCAAGTTGGAAAAGTGTTTTTTATTAACGAGTAAATTATGCAAGTGATGTAAGCGTGTTAAATGCAAATACAATGATACATCAACATCTGTAAAATATCTATCTACCAGCAGCTTTTGCTCTATTTATAAAACGTCTATGGGCATTGAAATATTGCGAGCACTGTTATTGCTTTTCTTTTTGGACAGGATGAAATATAGCCAGCATTAGCAGCTATAAAAGAACCCTGACAACTTAAAAAATGTCTCATGGATTTGTTTTGTTTTTCCTAAGTTGGTTTATTCTGCTTCTTAGAAGCCTATTTCAGTCTGGCTGATAGAAAATCAACTAAATTGTGTTGGATTTTTAAAAAAAATTAGCCAAACCTTTAATATTTCTCAAAAGGATCGACATGTGGTTATTTTGACATTAAGAAATCACTGGCACTTTAATTTTATCTTGTTTTTGAGAAAAAACAGGTAGGACGTCATTCACAGTGAATTTTTTAATATCCTTGTGATGAAAAATTAAGATATAAATGGATGAAACTTGAAAAAATTCACACCTTAACACAAACAACCTGGCTCTTTCTCCTCATCCAGATCCGTCAGCAAGCTTCTCTACATATTATTCTCTGTGATAACAGAGTGAAATCACTTAATCACTAGCAAATTCCTCTTGCAGTACGACTGACTGCGCCACATGTCCAGCATCCATGCCAGAAGGATGGAGAGATGAGAAAGAAAGGAAGGAGAAGGAGGGGAGACAGGAGAGAGAGAGAGAGAGAGAGAGAGAAAAAAGAGCCTGAACCCACTGTCAGCTCAGTGAAGCAGAGCGAGAGGAAAACACACGCCGACATGGAGACGTTTCGCTGGGAGTAACACACACATGCACACACACACACATGCACACACACACACGCATGCAAACACACATTGATTTAAAGGAAAAAAAATGTTCTATTCTTTATTCATGGAACCTATAAACCTATAAACATCCCCACCAAGCACAGATGGCTTACTGTACATATGTGGACTGACATAAACACAGATGCACCAAAAGCACGTATTTATGCAAGTTACGGACTCTGCAGCATTTAATATTTCTAAAAACATCTGAACCAGACATGCAGGATGCACACACACGTACACAGACACACACACACACACGTACACAGCAGAGGGGCTGTGGTGGAGCTGAGGACACAGCAGGGCTGGCTGCCTGAGGGAGTCAGCAGAAGGTGAACAGAGATAAGGCTGTGTGATTGTGACTGCATGTCAGAGAGAATCTGCACACCACAACAGTTCAGCATTCCCTGCGCCACACACACACACGAACACACAGACACACACAACAAAACACAACACAACACACAAAACACGTATTCACAAACCCTTATATATGCAGTCTGCATCACCTGCAGCAGTGTACCAAAACAGGAAGTTTAGACAAAATGTGGCCTGGTTATATGACAGAGTTTGTGGCATATTATAGAATTTATTGAGCTTCTTCCATGCACGCTGGTCTGCTGCACCTCAGCACACAAAGTCGACCTCAAGGAGATGATCACAACAGAGGCAGAATGATAAAACACAAGATGCACTGAAACGCACACAGCAAAGACTAAGCGTGTGTTCTGCACTTGCAGGAGAAGAATGGCTCAGTTTGTAATCCCAAAAGAAAACCCGAAGACGCAGCCACAAGGAGACACAAAGAAAACAAAGTAGCCTGTTTTATCACCACCATGAACCAGTTTCCAGAATATGTCTGATAAAAAAGCTGCAGAACGGGAAAAGTTTTGTTTTGCTTGGCTTCGGCAGACTGTGGTCATGCAGTCATCAGTCTTTTTGTTTGTTGGATAAGAAAGAAAAAAAGGAGTTGCTGCATGAAATCAGTAAAATCACTCATTCGCTAAGCTGAACAGCCAGTTGGACAGCTCCATCTTACCGGCTGCCTCTGCCGCCGACTGAACATGCTGAATCAGGCAAAGAGCCGCTGATATGAGTCGATAAGATCCAAGAGTGCCTCAAATTCTGTGTGTGTGTGTGTGTGTGTGTCTCTGTGTGTGAATGAATGAATACATATTTTTGTGGATTGTGAAAAGGGATAAAACACATTTTAAGGGTGCTTGTGTGCTGTTTTGTCTCTATTCAAAGACAAATAAAATGCATGTGCACATGCAAGACAGAAATTACATTGTGCACATTAAATATATTTTTATAAATCCATATTTTTCTGGCTCATCAGGATGCAAACCTTTAGAAATATTGGACCAGTGGGTGTTTTAGGAGGAAGTTTGCAGCAAAAAGTAGGACCCGAGCACTTTGTGCATGAATGCTTAAACCCAATTTTCTTCTCAGAATGAGTGTTGAGAGTTGTAATGTGCTGATCTCGGGCCTTGACCACACTAATAAAGATAAATCTGAGAGTTTTTCTGCGTAAACAGCTGAGAGTTTTCAGTTAACATTGTTATTTTTGGAACAAATGTCTAAAAGTTTTTCTGCACACATTGAGAAAAATGTTTAAATGTTCTCTTGTATTTTCTCCCTTTGCTTGGAAAACAACAAAATGAGACATTCAGACTTTCAAAAATCACTTTTGATGACATATTCTCCTCCTTTATGACCAGCTTTAAAATTTAACAGAAACACGTTAGTGTTTACATTTTGCTCGTGTCTATTGTCAGAAATAAAACAAAACATGAATTTGGTCGACTGTGCTAAGTGCTTTCTTAGGCACTGAAAAGAACTCAGGAATTAAATCAATATTTCATACTCAAGCAGACCTCAAACAAAACAGAAAAACATGTCAATAACAAGACCTGAACTGAGCAATCACTGAAAATATCAAGCAAACATATGATGGAGTCTTAACATTACTGCCGAGCTGATTCATGTTGCTAAGAAATGCACAATATGACAATCAAAGGTCAGCATGTTTTCTTTTTTTCTCGTCTGAACAACGTGTGAAGAACGGTTTGAAAAGCTCAGTGTTTACTGAACAAAGACACAGGCACGCCTTTGTAGTCAGTTTTATTTGTCACAAACTGAGAATTACTTTGATTTTCCGAAATAAAAATGCATTTAAGATCCAGTTAGCAATATTTAGTGGCATCTAGTGGTGAGTTTTGCTATTTGCAGCCAACAAATTTCTCCCCCTCACTACTGACTGAGGCTGTGAAACTTGGGAAAAATTTCTTGTGAATTCCTCTTCAGAGCGAGTGTTTGGTTTGCTCCTCTCAGCCAATAAAATGAACTCCAGGGTAAAGGACTCACTTCCTCTGTAGATATAAAGAGGCTATTTTTAAGATTATGAAAACACAAAATTCCTTTTAGGAAAAAATTACATTTTAGAATCTTTAAAACTGGACCTTTATAATTTACTTATTCTTAAATTTAAATGCAGAATGTACATGATTTGAAAAAATAAATAAAAATGTACACTCATGCATAAATAATGTCTCTCAGCCATCACTTACATCCCACCAGACCTGAACAGTTTGTACAGAAACCCCTCCCTCTGCCTGAATTTTGTCTGATTTTGTTGTGTTCAGAACGTTTCTGGACATCAAGCTTTAGGCAGTTTGTAGCCTCCAGCCAATAACTGTTCAAGGGCGGGGTCAGAGCTGAAGAAGGAGGGGCCAATTTTATTTTAAGGAAGAGTAATGATTATTAACAAAACTGCTTTGAGTGTAAATTTACTTCAGCTCATTTGATGCAAAACGTCGATGAATTTCTGAAGGACATTAAAAGTTTAAAACACTGACATATTTATAGGTCTACATCAATCAAATGATCATGATTGGATTTACGTATAAGGTGCATTATTATTACATTTTTACAACACATAATACCTAAATTTCTAAAAGCAGGCACACAAAATCTGAAATACTGATCCCAACAAGATGCAATGAATAACTTTCCGTCATTCAGTGTTTCCTCAAAGCTCGGAAACGTCTCATTCATCTTTAGCAAGGACAAAGATGATAAAAGAGTCTCAGAGCCAGTGAATAATCTGCATTTTAGGCTTTAAACTATTCAGTGTCCTAAAAATTTAACTTGAACCATCACATTTAGGTTTTCATCATAGTTATTACAGTTGGAGGCACCTGCCATTTTAACATAATAGCTTACAAACAAGGAAATCCATAGAGAAATTTGGGAAAAAGGCCATGAAAAATAATTAAACAGACTGAATAAACAAGTCTAAATGAAAACTAAATTCCAGTAATTATTTCTATGCAAGGTAACCGAACATTATTTAGGGGGAAAAAGGCAAAAAATTTCCTCAAAGGACGAGGAAAACTCATTAGTTGTGTCTTCATTAATGTATTTAGGAGTACCAAATCAAAAAAAAAGATGGAATTTGGCAAATTAAATAAATTAAACTAAAGAAGATATCCCAAGGTTAAAAAGTCTTTACTTTCGCTTATGATGGTTTTTTGATTCTTTTGAAACAGAGTTAACGGGTCACAGAAACACCTTTACCAAATAAGTTTACCTAAGCTAACCTTTCATTTACCAGTCCAGTGCTGCCTTACAAATAAATATCATTTCTTTGACATTTAATTGCATAGATCCATCACTATCATTAGATAGTTTTACTTGCTTTGAAGGTTCCATATCCAGATGTTTCCACACGCCATTTTTCAGACAGCGCTGCTGCAAAAACTGCCAAGCTTTTTCAAAAACACCCACTAAGAGGCAAACAAATGCAGCGATACAAACACAGATGCATCCAACCAAATTATCTGCAAGTTCCTGTTGGCTGTTGACAGCGTGCATCTCTGGGGGGGCAGATGTAGGACATGCAATCGGTTAATTCAGACGGACGTCTTCCAGCTCAGAAAGCTGCTGTGCTGAGACATAATCTTCATGTCTCTCAGTGTCAAGGATCAACTTAACAGCTATGTGACCCCTCCGTCAACCTCCGTCTCCCCTCACATTTGAGCCTGACCTGAGTTTCCAAATTGTTATTCCTATTTGTTTACTATTCAAAGGGTATAGCTTACTGCCAGTCCACGTAATTACATGCTGTTTTGGGGGGTGTTTTGTGTGAGTAATGTGTGCATGCAACCTTTCGGCAAAACTGAGAAAAGAGCAAAAAAGTCTGAGTTGCAGTGTGAACAAGTCGAACTTAACTGAGTGACTGATCCCCCCCCCACTCCCCTCCCTCCCACCCACCTCCACCCCCTCCCCGAAGCAAAATCCTAATCAAGGCTGTGACTAGAATGACAAAATGTCCAACTTAACTCCAGCCGCATCACTCCCAGGAACACAACTATCAAACGCAACCAGCACTTAATTAGCTTCTCACTTGCTGACTTCACTCAGCTGTGCTCCACTTGCGTGTGTGTGTTTGTGTATGCGTTTGTGTGTGTGTGTGTGTGTGTCCTCAGCCCAAGGCTCTGTCTGAACACATTTCAGCAAATAGAATCCAATTTGTTTAACTTCTATTGAACACAAGTAGAGGGGGGATTGGCACACAGAGGCTGGTGACAGTGGACTGTGAAGAGTGTGTGGGACTCTGCTAATGTGCATGGGCCTGTTGTGCTAAACAGGGTTACAAAATCCAGAGTCAGAGCGCTTTAACCAGTCATATCTGCTTTTGCGAATGTAAAAAAGAAACAAGCGGTCAGCAGACCAGCCGTCCAGGCTTACCTGTGTTACTTTGAATCTTTCCATTGCTGATCTGTTTGAGTCTCTTCTGGTGGGATTTGCCGTTGTAGTGGATCTGAGCCTGTGCGGCTGAGTTCAGCTGGATGTTGCAGACCTCACACAGCGTGTAGCTCCGATGCTTTCTCTCCCTCTTGGGTCTGTGGAGTGCAGAAGGCAGGGCGCCCCCTGGTGACTGCTCATCTAGTGCTGCACCCTCGTCCTGGGTTTCGCTGCAAGCCTCGCCGTCCATCTGCATTTCCAGCCCGGCGACGAACCCCCTCCTGTCCAGCTCGGTGCTCGGCAGAGCTGACGGGCTGAACGGACGTTTCATACCTGTGATAGAGAAAGAGAAAAGGATGAACAGAAAACTAAGGACAACTAGGGGACAGGATGAAAGGCCTGGAAGTTTTCATTACAACTCATGAGTCACGCAACTTCATGCAAAACATCTGATGTTCCTTCTGTTTCTAAAGTGCCTCAGTGTTAGCATGTGCAGCACAGAATGCCACAGATTGGGGGCGCGTGTGCTGTCTCCGGTGAATGGAGGTATTATTGCCCCCAGTCTGTCCTGACCTGGCTCACCCGGCATACAAAGCCAGCCTGGTAAAACCTGATAGCAGCAGACAACACAGACAAAAATACCCCTGATTCCCAAAGCTCTGCAGAGTGTGTGTGTGAAATCTGACCCTCTTCTGGTCTGATGGAAGTCAGGCTTGTTAGCAACGCTCTGAACAAAATGACACGTGCATTGTGCACACACACTCATGAAGACATCAGGAAACAAAAGACAGACTGGGCACCGATGTGTACATGATCACACAGAAGAGAGGGAGGTCCAGAGGATGGTGGTCGTGGGGTACAATGACGCACCACTTGGGGGAGACAGAGTGCTGCAGTGTGGCTCTCTGAGGACCAGTGAAGCCCCTCTGTCAAGCAGCTTCACTTGTGATGACTCCATACCTCCTTCCTATCTGTGCGTGCCTGCGAGCCAGAATGCTGCAGCAGTGGCTTCGCTGCATCTGCGGAGGATTTCAGCCAAGCGGTGCCCAGATCGGCAAACAGGAAAACAACTGAGCATCTAGGGCTTATGAAACCGGCCTGATGATGTTTGCTGACATTAAGGTTTAAATTAGAACGGCTGAGTTACAAATACAACAGCGATTGCATAAGTATGTGGGAGCTTACGCTGACACATTTCTACCTTCTGTTGTGTTTGACTCGAGAAAACCTGAGGGCCCATGACTGACCTGTAGATTTTTTGGTGGGGGGGGTTAACAGGAAATCAGGGCATTGATATCAAAAGAGACGAACAAGCAAAGTGACATCTCTGCTGAAAAAAAAAGGCTGCCACTTGAACACCTCAGTTTTCCATGGAGGTATCTGCGGTCAGGAGAAGCCTTCCCAGGATACACAGTCAGAGAGAAGAGCTGTTTGTTTAATATGCAGCTACTGTCTCCATAAATAAATGAAAAGGTGGGTCTACAGTGGCTCTGTGAAGGATTGAGACATCACCATTGGAAAAAAAGTCCCCAAAATATACCCAGCTGTTCATTTCTGCTGCTGGCTTTTTGCCTTCGCCTCGAGTTATTTACGTAAACACCCAAACCGCTCAG
Organism: Acanthurus lineatus; assembly: GCA_029814665.1. NCBI lineage: Eukaryota > Metazoa > Chordata > Actinopteri > Acanthuriformes > Acanthuridae > Acanthurus > Acanthurus lineatus. Next base: position 5,505,909 of record JAPZDV010000009.1, read on the forward strand.
ACACACACACATACACACAAACACACACATTCACACACACAGACCAAAGTAAAGTGGAGTCTATGATGCATACATACCTACATGCATGAAAAAATGCAGGCACACACACTCTCTCTCTCTCTCTCTCTCACCACACACACACACACACACACACACACTACTCAAAAACAAATTAGGGCAAGCAGTCGCCATGAAAGCTGCTATTCACGTTGCCAATCTGGGAGCACTCAAGAGGCTCCATCAGATGTTTTCTCAAAAGCTTTGAGCAACGCTGCTCTCTGGCACCGGCTGAAAAAAATCTCTGTGGTCCTTGACCGCGCAACCTCGTCACAGTCCTGCCAAACTGCTCCGCCGGCCGCCCCAAATTAGCATGGTTGTAAAAACAAAACCATTAATGAAGACCTAGAGAACTTAACGTACTGAGCCGTCACAACCCCGCAATAACAGGCAGTTCTTCATACCAAAAAATGATCAAATATATTAGATTATTAAGATAAAAGCAGGTCCAATCTTTAATCTACAAGATTGGGTCCTAAACATGATTCAATTTTGTGATATAGCAAAGTCTTCTTCTCATTGTAAAAGCTGTACAATTAGCTTTGGCTAACAGTGACTTTGCCTTTGTGCAGTTTTGCAGCATGACTCATAAACTGGGCAGAGAGAAAGAAGTATTTTTACCTGTGACACCATCTGATTTCTGAATGTGAGCGAGGTTGTTGAGCTGCAGGAAAACTAACAAAGACCAGAGCATTTCATACATTAACTGTGCTATTTGGGGTTAATTCTGGTACATTTCCATTGAATTTTTAAGTAGATTTCAGTGGATATTCACCACTTCGGGCTCCAAAAACTAATTTTCAAAATCATCATTTCACAATAAGTGATGGGATTCTACACAGACACATTTTTCTCCAAAGTTGGAGCCTTTTGTACCTCTTCTCATTTCCTAAGGTCCTTCCCTCGCTTCCTATGAGGGAAGGAGGAGACAAGAGGAGACATCCTTGCTTTGGAGGCGTCATTATAAAGAGACATCAATTACATGTGACATGTAGCACAGCTGCATCATCTGTACATCAGGTTGTTGCAGCCTGCAGCTGTACTTTCTGATCTCTGCTCGATTAAAGTAACACTGTTTGTGACAAGTGACATATTTACATACAGTTACATACATGATACAGTAAATACACACAAACACTCTCTGTCTTTCTATATACAAAGTATTTTTTCTTTCTCTCTCTGTCAAACCTTTGTGCTACACAAATGGTGAAGATATAAAAGTTTGATTGCTCATCTGATCATCTTGACTGACTGATACAACTAATATTACACCTCTTTTATAGACCAAGGAAGCCAAAAAGTGCAAAGGATCCACCTGTGTTTTAGCTCATAGCTCCTTCAGCAAGCCTCCTCTCTCCTCTAGATGCATTTTCAGAATTGAGAAATCTTTCAAATAAAACCTAAACATGCTTTTTGCCACTTCGATTGTTACTCAAGTCATGAATATTTCATGTTGTACAAATGTTGAAAGACTCTTTTTTTAGTTTTAGGTAGAAGCTGTGTGAGACAAGAGTCCATGCTGCGTCTGCACACAGAGATCTGTAGGCTGACGCCGGACAAGAGATTGTCAGGGGGTAACCCTGGGGGAGGTGAGGGAGAGCTCGAGGCTCTGCCAGCCTTGCCATGTCCGCTGTCTCCGCTGTCTGATGTGCCCCTCCGCCCACATCTCCTCCCTGGGCACATGGGAAGCATCAATCACTGCTGTGATCTTGCTGAAAGGCCCGGGCTCAACCGGCATAGCAGATCGGCAATAAAATTCTATTTATGATCTCATGTCTGATGCTCACTGATCCTGAAATACTATAGCACTTTCCGCAGCTCACACCAGCTCTAACCACCAGCCTACTGTGACGGGCAGCGGAGCATCCGTCGGCTGTGGCCACAGTTGGCATGAGGGCACGGGTTCCTCTGGTGAAGGCATAAACTGGCCCGTAGATGAGCCAGTACAAACACTACAGGCACGTTAGCAGCTCGTAAATCACACTGATGAGAGCGGGACACCGATAACAAGTGCAGGCCGACGTGCGATACACAAGCACATGTACACACTCCTACACCTACACACATGCGTGCGCACGGTTGCGGGCGCAAACACAAACACAGTTGCCCTCTGATTTTGTCAACAAGGAGTAAGCAATTCAGCAAACTTGCACGAATAAATGGAGGCATTTAGACTTGACTAAATTCATCCCTCTGCTTCCCAGAGCACATGGACTGACCTCAGCAATATAAACAAACACAATCAACAGCAAAAAAAAAAAAACGAAAAAATCCAATCAAGCAGCACAAGCAGAGCGGCAGCAGCCAGAACACACATACATATGCTGCTGCGTGCGCTGCCTCAGAGGAGATAAACAGACACGCATGAATGGAAACAAAGGGAAAAAAGGTAGTGAGAGGAGAAGAGTCCAGACTAAATAACTGGATGCAAAAATGTCACTCGTTAGTATTCTTCACCATTGAGCAGCTTTGACAGTGAGGGATGTATGCAATATGACTGCAGGCAAGGATATTCAATTTCCCCTGTCTGACATGTATCAGGGATCAAAATTTTTCTTGACAGTCAACCAGAGCTCAGGGCAGTTCACCACATCAGGTCAGTGATGGCAGAGAGACGGGGAGAGAAAATCTGGAAAAGTGAGAGGGAGGATAAAAGAGAGACAGATAGAGAGAGAGAGAGGGAGATTGGTGAAGGGAGCACAAAGGCACTGGTGTAATTGGTACTATCAAAGTATCATTACTGTCATCACCGCCGTACTGTCATGACAGCAACCACAGACCGGGATGAGGTCTTTGAAGCTCCGTGTCTCTCTGTCCAGTGCATCAGTGATGATTATATAAAGTGTAATTAAACAGGAATCAGTACTGCGCTTATTGAAAAAGAAGCTCGGACTCCAGTGTATGGTGGAGGCCTCCGGAGTCCAAAGCTGGGACAGAGTGTTTGCACCCCCGAGCTCGAGCCTGAGAGTAAATAAAAAGCAGTGGCACATAAATTGATGTGTTTTCTCTAATCTTTGTTTGCAGCAGTTCTTTGGCAGCACACAGGGAGGGCATTTGCTCACAGTGCCCGTGTGTGTGTGTGTGTGTGTGTGTGTGTATTTACTTGTGTGCATGTGTTTGCTTGTGTGTGAGTCTGTGTCAGTGTTTCCTAGCAAAAAAAATAAATAAAAAAATAAAAAAGAGAACAGGCTTCACCGGGGGGAAATTTATACAGCAGCACACTGATCCTATCACCGGCTGTATATTGCATATGTGTGTTTGCATGTGTGTGTGTACAGCCTGTGCAGGTTGGTACACACACAGTGGACAAAGGGTATTAGAAAAGATAAAAGAACAAGAACTTAGTGTGAAGGATGGAAGGAGATAAGAAGGAGAGAGGGATGACTTCTGATTAGAGAACCTGGCTAATAGGAAACAGCAGCTAGCTGCATGTATAAGTAAACAAACCTGTACTTCGAGACAACACACCAATTATACGTTCACTGTCTGAAGGTGCTGTGTCTGTTCGATCATGTGCAAATGCCTTTGAGGAAAACACATGCAAAGGTTCGAAATTTTAAGGATCATATTGTCTATTTTCGGAGCTAATGCAGATTTATGCAAAGTATGCTTTTGTCATCATGTGTCAAATATTCAGTGCAAATTAAAGCGTTATATTCATTTACACACAGAGTATTGTCTTATAGTGTAACAGAAACTCCACTAAAACAAGCCAGAGAGATTCAGTTATTAGTTTTTAACTGACAGTTTTTTTTCACTCTGGACAAAAATATCAGAAAAACAGACAAAATGACTTGAAGGACACCTTTGCTTCAAGGCGATAAGTGTGTTATTCAATGTATGTGACGCTCACTTCTGTAGATCTTCTTTGTGGCTCTTTTCTTGCCACAATAATTAAAGATGAAGACAGTGTTTGAACTGGAGTAAAGCTCAGACGCAGGAATAAACCTAAGTACTGACGTCCATTCTGTCCAAGGTCGACGGACTCCAGCTGGGCTGTGCACTTTCATCACCCCCCCCCCTTTGACTGTCTGTTTGCTTTTTAACCTTTTCTGCTGTTTTCCTTTACAATGCTAAGCACGCAGTCAACAAGCAGCTACATATCCCCCTCTCTCTGACATGGTGTATATGTGTGTGTGTGTGTGTGTGTGTGTGTGTGTGTGTGTGTGTGTACATGTTCTTCATCCCTCACTGCCTAACTTGTTCTCAGACTGATACATTTCCACATCTCCAACATGCAGCCCCCCTGGGAACAGCTATAATGTGTGTGCCGGATGGTTTCAAATTGTGTGAAAGGCAGACTCTCTTTCGCACATTTTGAATGTGGTCGTTTCTAAGCACACACACACACACACACACACACACACACGCACACACACACAATTGCATATTTATGTGGCTGCTTGTGCAAACACGCTTGCCAAGGATATAATACATTATTTTCACATTTACTGTACAGGTGCTAAAACTGTGGGCAATCAAAACAACCAGACAATTTTCTTTACATGTATCTCATCCTATAAATTGCAACCCCTCTTTTGATGTAATAAATTATGCAGAATGAAAGAGACACAATCAGGCACAGCTATCTTTTCTCTGGAGTGCAGTTAAAGCTATTCTTTGAAATTCTGTTAAAAACTGCTCATCATTCAAGTTGAAGAGGTCCTTGATGGAAGAACCTTGAAAGGATTGTATGATTAGAGTCTTATAGATGTGATATATGAGTTATTTAACAGCGCTTCTATAAAAGGACAAGGAGAAACATCTGCTCGTCTGCATTCATTTGTATGTATAGTGCTGAATTAAAAAAGATTCCTAATATAAATCTATTAAATAAATTAAATAACTATTTAATAGTCTCATATCTGATCCCACAATTGTAAATGATCAACATAATGAGTATCATTTACCGCCTTTAGTTTGCTTTTATTGGTCTGTGACATCTTCCACTATAGTTTAACACTACTTTTTAAATTTAATTAAAAAAAAGGATTAAATGAGTTACATGTTATTAGTACAAATGAGGGCCGTCAGGATATCAGACTCCACTGTGCAGCTACTGTGGCAAAAAGAATATATTGTACTGATAAGACCATGACATCTATAAAGAATAAAAAATAATAATGCTAACGGACAAATTTATCTTCTACTTTATTAATTGTGTTTTGTTTCATTTTGGCAAATGAATTGGACTCAAAATCTGAGTGGGTGGAGGCGGAAAAAGAGTCTGTAACCATAATTATATTTACAGAAAAGCACTAATTACAACTAATTAACTTATCTGTTTTATTGGCTGGTAAGGAGCCTTAAAGTGCATTACTGCCACCTACTGTGACAACGTGAGCATGAAAAGGATCGGAAATGATTTAAGAGGCTCTGTGTTATCAACACTTTATAAATATTTCATTTTCAAATAATGTGTTTGTTGTCAACACTGGTGTATTGCATCAACCCTGGTGAAGATGCAGAAATATACATCTGCCAGGGGCCATTTTTATCTTGTCATTACTTCTTTGCATTATGACCATGAATGTTTATTATTATAGTTTTCATTGGCTGTTGTCTTGAGCGTAACATTTCACAAAAAAACAGTTATGTCCCCCTGCCTCCTTCTACTGTCTTATTAAATTACATATTTCATTGGACTTCTCCTTCTTGTGTCAAGCCTCCAATCAAGTCTCACTAAAAAAAACAAATCAGATATGAAACACAAGGTTTTAGAAATCTGTCAAAGGCCCACAAACGCAGCCCTAAATAGACCGAATCCATCCAGCGTGGGTTGATTCATTCTTCACCCACAAAAGAACACACCAGTCCAGTTTTTGCACTATATCTAAACATCCGTCTGCCTCAAGTGTGCTAAAGTTAGCCCATGCAGGAAAACAAGCCCATATTTGCCTTGTTCATTTTTTTTTTACCACAAACTCAACTGGGGAACGGCCCAACAGGAGTAACCACAGACACTGGGAGAGGTTCCATACAACACTAGATATACTTAGACACGGTCAAATCCAGGCTCAGCCACAGTATCTCAACACACACACACACACACACACAGATGAAGACACAAAATCCGTGTTCTTCCTTTCTGTAGGGAAAAACATTTGGAATGGCAATTTGTCCAAAGGCTTATCTAAGAGGTGTTTATTTTACAGTCCGCTCCGGCCGGTTTTAACCTCTTGTTAGGTTCTGCCAGCTTCAGCAAACATGGGACACAATCTAAGGAAAGGAGCTGCGAGGTATGTTCAAAGTAACGGCAATGTCTGGAAGACTTGTTTAAGAACTTTGTTCCCAGTCAGAGATAAAACAAATGCTTTGCTTAATGGTTGGAGGCATCCGATGCCAGAGGCACGGAGTTTGGCATATATGCTGAGGTATTCTGATGCCCAGAATCAGAAATGGCATCAAGGACATTTACCACCTCTGGCTTAAACATGCATAGCTTAGAGAATCACTCAGATTTATTAGTACTGACAAGCACTCGCCTCCCCCTCGCTCACTTTTACTGTAAATGTTGCCAGAATGTGTCAGAACAGCATCCCAGATGAGAGTCTTTATGCTGCCTTTCTTTCATTTAAATCATAAATTTACAAGCGGCTTTCTTCACATTAAGGTACAGATGGTGTTGTGCGCTCAGTCAGATGTCTGGGGAATGGGATTAATTCAGAGCTGACCGGACATAGATTTATCACGCAGAGTAGATGGATTTTTTTTTCTTTCTTGCTTTTAGATAAGAGACTCTAATCCTGCTTATATTTAAAAAAAAAAAAAAGATAACATAAGTAAGAATGATGTGCCTCTATCAACTCATCTCCTCATCTCTAAACACCAATGCAATTATTGCCTCGTACGCTCCAGCAGTTATCTGCAGAGCGCATGCGAGCTCCCTCACGCCGGTGACATAACCGTGTCATTTTCCCACACAGCTTGTGCAACAAACAGGTATGGCATGCACTCTGCAGACAACAGAGAGGCAGCTCTTTCCTTGATAGGCAATGACTGATGGAGATGGGGGGGAAAAGATTGTCTTCAGGACAGAAGAGACGAGGAAGAGGGACGAAAGTCGGGAACAGGTGCAGCACCGTTTTGCTGTTGAGATTGAGCATGATGAAAGGGCTTTTTAAAGTATCTCTTTTTCCTCATGCACATTTTTTGGTATGAGCAAAAAACACAGTGTCATCACACAACAGACACCCACACGCACTCCTCCCTCCATGTAAAACATGTTATTTCACTGATATGTTTTGCAGCGAAGCACCACAGTGAATCAGCTGGCATCTGCGGTTCAGAGCAGCTTCTGGTCACTTGAACGGCAAAAGAAGACAGCAGACGTTACCTCATGCAGCTTCTTGTAAACCGTGTATAACCGAGGAATCCGTGGTGTTTTGACCACACACCACTTAGATGAGGATGACCTAAACAGATTCAGACACCTCACTTGGCAAAGACAGGGGGAGAAAGTTAAAGGCCTCTGCAGTCAAGTTCGACTTCTCCGGCGACACATCATCGCACGAGTCAGTGCTCTGCTTTAAATCTGTCATGGCAGGTTTAAAATCTGTCACTGTGATGCTTTTATAGTGCAAACTCTGGCGACAGTCTTACCTTAGAGGGCTTAAAAGTTACATTTTGAAAATTATCTTCAAAGTTTGATTTGAAGTATGCTGGTTGGGTTTAAATTTAGTTTACCAGGATAAAATACTCCGCCAGATTTGAGAAGCAAAATTTCTGTTTCTTTACTTTCAAAGAACATTGAATTGTGATCCAATCCTGCAGTAACAGGTTATTTTGGGCCACTTGGGGGCAGCAGAAACAAGTTGTGACTCAACACTGAGAGACATTTTAAGTTAATTATTTACAAACTAGCAGTGATTGAGCATAATTACCATCATCTGGAGTTGTGTTTCTGTCCACTTTGCGAACACACTCTGTCTTTTAGCTCTAATTTTGGTGTCCACCAACTCCCAAGGGAAAAAAAAATCACTCTGTAGCTGCGAAATGATCAGCAATGTTCGCTATCTTGTTGTGTTGGTGTACAGAGGATTTCTGAAGCTTTTTCAAGGACAACGCCTGCCTGCTGTGACAGCCAGTGGATGAGCTGAATTTCACTGTAAAGTTCTGTGAAGCAGCTGCACTTTTGGCTTAAAACTCTCTGCAGATTCATACAAGCCACCATTTTCACTGTCATTTGATACAGTATCATTAAAAAAAATGTTGATTCCAGCCACTTTGTTTCATGAATGGGATCAAACTCGGTGATGCATCTCCAACTAATGTGATACAAGTAAATCCAGCTGCATCCTGTCAGCACTAAATTGATTAAGAACTATCAATCAGCCTCATCAAACCCCTGTATTAGTGCATATGATCAGAAAGTTCTGTTGTGCTGTAACAGATGTTTTAAATAATAGAATTTTAACTAATTTCTCCCCATGAGAACCCAAACTGTATGTTTCCCTTAGCAGCCAACTATGCAACAAACAACACGCATCAAACCTGACAACCTTTTTTCACACGCCAGGTGAGACAGCAGCAGCAGAGTGAGCTGCCACCTCACATCCTCCGCCCCCACACTGTAAGCACACATTTCAGTATGAGTCAGTAAGATGTTTCACAATGACCCTGACACTGTTTATCTCGTGTGTCCCAACATTTAAAAAGCATAAAACTTCCACAAAGTTATTCCACTGCTGGATTCAACTCAGGTCTTTTTTTTCCACTCACAGGATCCACCTGACGACACCTTCAAAAGAGGAGGTGCTTCATGGATGTCAACAAGATGTTGCTTGCACGCTCTCCTAATGAGCTGTGTCTTTTCATCAGAGTGGCGTATCTGGGCCCGACTCGGGGGGTGGAGGCTGTAATTGCTATGAGGATTTGATTGCATTAGCCTCATCCCTACCTGTTCTTAATGACATTAGTTCTGTAGGAGGAAATTCATTAGACACAGACAGCTGAGTTGATCTACTGAGTTGATATTTATGCAACAAGCATGAAAACACTGAGCCTGCAAACTTTTTCTCAGAGAATCTGGTATTAAAAGTTGGATTTTGATAGCAAAGAAGAAAAAAATGGTTGTCAAAACAAAGCGGAGCTGTGATTTTGAATGAGACAGACTACATAAAGCTGAACATATGACATTCACACAGATGAACTGACACATACACACCATCAGCGCAGCAGGAAGTGGTCTCAGAGGTAAAAACAAAGGCAGGGCCGCCCCAATAAATGGAGATAAAAAAGCACTACTGCTGCTGCTGAAATGCTGCTTCAGCATGTGGGGAAGCGAGTGTGGTTCAGCTGCACATGTCTATCTGTGCATGCATGCGTGTGTGTTGTGGTATCTAAGAGTGAGTATCCAACCGTATTATCCAGGGATCAGCTATGGTGTTGATGCTGGCATGCAAGTTGTCCTTGCCAATAAGCTGCCTCTGCATCCATCAGTCCCCGTCACACTCCCAGTGCCAGCTCCAGCAAGAGGAGGGATTATCTGCCCAGAGTACTTATTATTTATGTTGCCATGCTACTCACAGGGACACACACACACACAAACACACACACAGAAGAAAAAGAAATTATTGGAGGAAAGGGAATGTATTTATAGATGGTGGGAAGATGAATGCTATGACTGAGAGTAGCATTAGACGGATGGTAAAGAGGTTTGATCCACAGTGGATGTGCACTGAAAGAAATCTGTCCTACATGCAAACAAAATATTGTGTAATCCAAAGCAAGCGTTAATATCTGACAACAAATCTGCAGCCGGGAAAGAGAAAATTACTCAAAGCTGTACTCCATCCACAGAGCTACGCTAGCATTCATTTGAAGGCTTGTCTCTGGCCACCTGATGAATCCAAGTCCATTATTCAGAAGCCTTTTAGCTGTGTTTTGCTCCACCAGCGTTTCCTGAAAAATATCTGTCTCTTTAGCTGCTAAATGGCCCGCTACGTTTACCAGCTAGTTATTTCATCTGCTGTTTGCTTCTTTACATCTGATGGTGAGAAGCTTCACTGGCTCCACGCTTTCATCACACACCCCGTAAATGCAGGATGGAGTCACTAATGCAACAACTGTTGTAGCTAGGATTGTGTTTTTCCCCTGTTTATAAATGTGCATTTAACTTTAAAACTAAGAAAACTTATGTCCTTTATAAAACAGGACTTGCTCACTCTCCTTACTTTAAGATCTGCTTCAAGTAAAGTAGATTATATGTATTATTTTATTCATCGAGCCTTTTTGGAGTTCAACAACAGAAAGAAATGCATCATAATTTCTGTCTCAAACTTTAATAATGTGATAGTGGTAATGCTCGAGAAGATTACTTAACCTTGATGAGAAAAATACAATTTAATCATGCCAAAATAAGACATGGGCTTCTTGAATTACCTTTCGTCAGTGTAACAAGCAGAGAGGAAATCAGGTGAACGGAGAAGAATCCTATAAAAAGACTGATGGGTTGAATAAAAGACGGTGACGCATGTTATCCCTGCTGAGTTCATTTCTGTTGGACCCATAAACACGTTAACACTTCCCCCTGCTATAGAAATCCCAGGGCACACACTACTGTATACCAACATGCATCTGAACCCATCACAAAGACACACAAGCGGCCATCAGAGCATATGAACGTCCCTGCTGTCGCACAGTCGCAGCTGTTAGTCGCTCACCATAATGTTCGTCTTTACAGCTCTTTGATCATGAGGCTTTACCGCGTCTGCATCTCTGATTTCATCTAGTCCAATAATCTGAATTAATCCAATCTAGGATTACTTAATCCAGATCTTTCATCAACAAGTCCTTAGCGAGAGGGGTATATTAGAGTTCAAGTGTGAAGAATGAGCTGCTGGCAGACGTACAAATCAAGACAAACTGAAGGAAGCTTTACGGATTGAAGCCGTTTGTTCTTTGCAAAGAAACACACAAGAGTCACCTTAAATGACTCCACTTTGATTTTAGATGTTAAATAAAAAGAATGGGTGGTCCAGAAAGCAGACAGAACATTGTCCCACCCTGATCATGTGCTTGGTGACGAGTTCGTAGGTTGGAGGTTTTATGTGCAGGTAAGGAAAACTAACCATTACGCAAACTCCTTTGTCCCAATAAGGCTGCTAAATGCACAATAAACTGTAAATGAATGATGAGACGATCAAGATGTTAAATGTTGCAGTGTTTCTTGATGTTTGTTCTTCTTATGTTGTAGCTATGGACAGGACCGACAGTAAAGTTAATTGCCCCCTTGGACTAATAAAGTATTCTGAATCTGAATCTGAATCTGAACAGCAGAGTCATTGTTCAGCACGGCTAAAGTGTCACCATTTTATGTGAGGGTTTAAGTCCAGAGGTCTGAAATTTTATATAAGTGTGTTTGAGAAAATGTAGAAGGTTAAGGTTATGTAGGGATTGGCATATCAGGGATAAAACATTTCCCAGTTATTGCTTTTCAAAAATAGCTTATTACTGACGAAGAAAAAAAAGCAAAGTTCTTGAGCAACGTTTAAACTGATGTATTTTAAGGTTGTGTTGTGACCACAGGCTGAAGAAGCACATTTTTAGAAACTAGAGAGATTTTACCTTTTAGCTGAAGCCTCACAAATGCATTTAGGCCTTACTGTTCCTCTGTTGCAAGCATTTCCATTTAGCTATGTCACAAAGGCAAACGTTCCCCCCAAAAAGGGAGATTTTAAAAAAAGCACAAATCCTTTTAAAAAACACTATATTTTATTTTGTTTCTGTACCATAAAAAAAGTAGGCTGCACACATTTCGGAACTCCATATGCAATCCTGCGTTTCTGCTGCGCAAGTAAAGCAGAGATTATAATCAGATTGTATGCGAGCAAAGTGGATTCACATTCTCGCTGTGACCGACAGAGTGAGAGCAATCAGAGCGAAGCTGCACTTTTCTGCAGAGACTCCAAAGTGCAAGCAGAGATGAGGAGCAAAGGGAATGAGGCTGGTGGTGGGGAGGGGGGGCACTGGAGACTCTACTGGAATCTGAATACAATCCATGCCATCAATGCCATCCAAGTCTTTGATGATGGAGTGTGTCGGCTTTGTTAACCCTCTGACGCTCTGACAGACAGACGACAGACTCACTTTGTTCTTGGATGCTTTCCACACACACACACACACACACACAGCGAGAACTGATGAGCTCAAACCAGCAGGGACAGCAAAAACAAGTTATACGCTGTGTTTTAGCATCACACAGACTTATATGCTCACTGCAGCTGTGGACCTGAGTCACATGACTTGGATTTGCACAAGAAATGTAATAACTTTTGACAAGAAAAGACAAAATTCCAAAAAAAAATTGCAACCCAACTTGGTGGCTGGCCCACCAGTGGCTCATGACTTCACTCTGACTTCAGCCCTTTGTTGGGAAAAACACCTTATTTCTGATTATCTGAACCCACTGATTTAACATTTATTTATTCTTAGCAATTTAACACTTAAATACCCGGAGCTTCTTGGTTTGAACCAATTCAACAGCATCTAATAAGTTGCAGGAGTCAACCATAAAGCCTTAATGTCACGCTACTGAGCTCCAGTTAGGAATAAATGATACCAAACATTATTTAAGTTGCATTCAGAAAAATGTGCTAAACCATAAAATTTATTGCAGAATGCAAAGCATTCAAGCTCAAAATTACTGGACCAAAATCTTTCAGCATTTGCACACAAGTGGAGGCTCGGTTGTTAATGTTGCATTTCACTTGGTGAAGAAGCCATTATGACCTGTAGACTCTGAACTTAAAGATCAGGACTCAGGTCTCGACTTGGGACTTGACTTGGAACTGAGTTGTAAAGACGTCAAACTTGCTCATCACTTGCAGAAAAAATGACTCAGTCCAACCTCTTGTACAAACACACACAAGCATCTACACATGCTGACGTAAACCGTACAACTCCCATGTTGTCATAAAAAACAAACTAGCATGACCTCTGAACTCTGTCGGCCAATTAAGTTGCCTCCTAACATTCCTCCTCACACTGTGACCAGATCCGACTCCACACAGCTAAACATCACGTCTTACTGTTCACGTTACACAACACACACACACTTACCTCACTGGAGCCTGTTCGTACTTTTGAGCATGTTCTCAATTTCCTGTCCGAAGTGAGAAGGTCAAGACACCTGCTAAGTCTGGGGTCAAAGTGGGCTCACGTAGAGAAACTTTGCAGCTTTTGTGTGTGTGCGTGAGTGTATGTCTGTGTGTGAAATGAAGTGATGTAGTGCTAAATGTACCCGCTGCATTTTCACAGAGCAACACACACCTAAACACTTCCTCCTCCCTCCTCCCTCTTGTAACTGCTGGCACATCTTTCTCTTTTTCTATCAGCAAGTATTAAACCCTAAGGAACCTATTAACACTGTTAAACTAGGTTAATTATGTAGCAGACACTTTTAACACCAAGAAACCGTGTGACAAAGTGTGTGTGTATGTGTGTGTGAAATGAGCACACATTTGCATGATTGTATGCGACATGTGTTAATGTCTGTGTGTCGTCGATTGCTCTCACAGGAAGTGAAGTGAATCAATCAGGTTGCCACTCACAATTACCCGCCTATTAATAACAAAACACTCCGCCGGTGCCTCCACAACAGCCATAACCGCCGAAATGACTCCAGTAGGAAAATAGTTTTATCACCGTATCAATTATTCAGCACTTGGCAGTAAACAGAATTTGCAAGCTCTTTATAGCCGTAGAGACAATTCACGGGTGGTTATGTATCTGTTTCCTGATGTATTCTGGGATAACAGCTAGGTTCAAGGGCCCTTTCCATCACTGTCTTAGCAGAAGTGACAGAGCCAACTGGTGCTCATCGATCACTCGATAAACAACTGGAGAGAAAAAAAAATTACTACCAGGATCAACTTCCAGTAGAGAAGAGAAGCTCAGAGGTGTTGATGAGGAAGTTTACAGTCAGTGTAGACAAAAGCCCCTGGAGGCAAGTAAGGCTTGAACTCTCAGATATTTAATTTAAATAAAAAGTGTTATGATTACAGATAAACTAATAAAATGAAAAAGCACACAGGCCGCTGAGGTAAAATGGATTTAATATGGTACAAAATAAAGCCTTGGGGTCATTTAACCTGCAATAACTTTTGTTTCTTGGTGAATTATGATGCTGTGAAAGCAGTGAGACTGAACCAAAAGAGTAAGGTTTAGCAGCCGTTGATTAAAAATGAGCTAAAACTCACCAGATTCAGGTTCAGGTGACATAACTCTCTGCAGACTCAGTACTTCTACTCATCCCTTTTTTAGTGTCATATTACTTTCATGTGGTCATACTGCTTGATTTTTAAAAAACTGTTTAAAAACAATTATTCAAGATAACATTAACTCATTTTTTAAAACATTTTTCTACCCAAACTTTTTAACAAAAAAGGGCCAAAACAATGTAGTACAACCATTAAAGCAATATAACAGAACAAGTATCCAGAATGACATGAGGATTGACTGAATCCTTTGACTGATGTGATGTTATGATCCAAACTTTGTCAGTATGAAGCACAGCGAGACGGTAACAATCACTGGTAAAGGAGCAGATCTTCACCGTGACCCCTCCATCAGTGGGTCAGTGTGGCTCTGAGTTGTTGTTGTTGTTGTTGTTCCTTGTATTACACAGTGCACACTCTGAAAATAGTGTGATGGATCAGCGGACACGGTGGCGACAAGTGAGAATGTCACAGGGTGTCACAGCAGCACCTATACTTAGCTGCTGTGTGATGTATGGCTATGCAATCACTCTGAGAGACGGCCTGTACTTAGTGCTGGTGCTTAGATCACCATCAAGTCCACCTTAAAATCAACAGAGCCACCAGCTCAACTCTGATCAGCTCTGATTAACTTGTGGCTTCATGCCGGGGGGGTCGTCGCTGCGGTCATCCAGTTTGTTTTGATCAATTTTCATGTTTTGCTAGAAAAGAAATTCAATTGTCTGATTTAATTCTGACTGCTGAGCTCTGATGCTCTGATGGTTACACAATTAAACAGACAGACAGAAAAATGAAAGAAAGAACAGAAATATGAGAGTAAGGCGGGGGGGCCTCAGCCTTTTCCCACCTCCGCAGAGTTCAAACTCTCCCCCTCAGACAGCAGCTAACTCTGGAGCTTAAACCCCCTAAAGGCCACCTGATATGGATGAATTATCAACGAGTGTTAGACTGATACTTTCAATATTTTATTAAGTGTCAAAAATTGGTGTGTTAAAGCTGCTTTGAGGAGAAAGAAAATAAAAAATTGAGAATTAAAACTATCACTTGTCAGGATTTGTTAGTCATAAAGTCTGTATCATCCATCCCACAAGATTTCTGTCTCGAGAGGAATATGACAGTATCTTATCAGCCTGTTTGTGTGGGCGGATAGTTTCGAAAGCTGATGAAAAGTCAAAGAAATGAAGTCTTTTGGCCTTCCAGATGTGCGTTCATCCAGCAGGAGTGTAACAGCATCCTCCACACCTCTGCCGGTCCAAACTAAAAGGCATCCAACAATTCATCCACCTGCTGTCAGTCTCT
This sequence comes from Acanthurus lineatus, assembly GCA_029814665.1. NCBI lineage: Eukaryota > Metazoa > Chordata > Actinopteri > Acanthuriformes > Acanthuridae > Acanthurus > Acanthurus lineatus. Next base: position 5,521,484 of record JAPZDV010000009.1, read on the forward strand.
TTTCTTTTTTAATAAGCTTTTTTCCTTCAACTTTATCAGCAAAGATTTAGGTTTTTAGCTTAAGGCTGTTCATCGTCATGAGGGACTCTTTTTAGCCGTTTCAATTTCTTGAGGGGGTCAACGGTGGAGGCAGTGACATAGAAAAGTTTTAAAACATGTCACTGAGCTACTTAGCACAAGAAGACTGACTTCTTCTCATAGAACAGCAGAGGGAACGGGATTTTAACACTAGGTGTCTGACAATCTTTGAAAATCTTTGTTTTGTATTAAGCTCCTGAAAAGGAATCAGTAGATTTTTATCAAGTATTTTGTTCTCAAGCCTTGCAGACATGAAAACTCACAGGACTGGTTGGCAAAGTTAAGATGCTGGCAGGCTAAGTGCTAACTGCTAACCGCTAACACAAGTCAGCAGGGACACGCTGTCACTAGTCAATCACATCAGTTTCATAAGCTTCTTCCTTTTTTGAACTTGGCTGTTTGCTCCAGCCTGGGAACGAACGTCATCTCATTCGATAAAGAGCTGTGTTGAAGAGGTAAAACAGTTACATAAGCTAGATAACATGGTTTTAAATTAAAAAAAATATATACTCATCTTCATCAGTGGGGACAAAAAGCTCACGGAGAGAAAACAGGAAAAGGTTACGGTGTGTGACTATCGATACACTGAGCGCAGAGCGATGATTGCGATGACTGTGGCAGTCAAAGTAATCACTAAAATGATGTTGATGATGATGATGATACATAAGCCAGCGGTGAAAAAGATACAGTGAGCACAGCTACAGCAGAATGGAAGTGAAAAGATTCCCTCCTGTTCACCATACGAGCAACTACGCGGCTCACAAACAGTCTGTTCATGCACAGGAAGTCCCATTAATTCTTCTGCAAATTATGCCATTATCACCCCATTACCCATAAATCCATTCAGCCATTATACCAGGTAGGAGAATGGCAGCGTGCGGCCATTACAACCTATTTTATGCTACGAATGATAACAACAGCAGGAGAGGTTTCTGAATGAGAGCAGAGAACTGAAATCACTTCAACAACAAACTGACAGTCAGCTAAAAACAAGAGTGAAAGAGAAAAGAAGAGATGAGGGAACGACGTAAAGAGGTGGAGTAAAAGAAGAAATGGGGACTGGTCCTGAACAGAGCAGAGACAGACATGAAGTGATGTGGGATTGGATTGGTCCAGGAGTGATGAGCAGCTCTGATTGGCTGCAGCAGATGCTGGACACACACACACATCTAAACACATGAGGAAATGAGGGGGGCTAATGATGCATGAAAGAGAATTACTCCTCTCCTCCACAGAGGACAGTCACTGTGTTCATCGCATGGACAACACTATTTCAAATGACCCTACTATCTATTCATGAGGTATCGGTATATCTGTGTGTATGTGTGTGTGTTTAGACATAAAAAACACTCACACACTCAGCATCTGGAAACACTGCGGCGAGATCAGTATCTGACTTTCTGAAAACAAATCTTTTAGACCTTTATTTTTCCAAGGAAAGTCAATGGCGCACAGTAACTTCCTGTTTTATATCTCTGTAGTTACACTAATTCTCATTAAAGGGTCAACTCATTCAAATTACAAAAACATGTATTTTCAAAAGCCCACATGCCTCTGATATTCTCTGTCAGCATGCAGCTGAATTTCTGGGAAGCTGGGAGACTGAGATTGCTGACTTTATCCTAATAAAACAGAGGTGGCTTTGTTTGTGGCACAAAAAGCATTAAAAATGTTCTTAAAAAATAAAAAAATGCAAAAATTCCTTACAAAAGAGATAAGCTCTCAAGTGGTACATGCAGGTGAATGGAGGAGGAAGAACGCAGGAAAAACACTTGTTTGATTTGAGAATGAAATGCAATGCAAAAATCAGCTCAAAAAAGTGAAAAATGAATGCAAAATAATTATTCTTATGACCATTAAATCAGCATTTCAGTCCAGATTACTGAGAGGTTTTAAAAGGCTTTAAGTGGGATATTTTGGCATGTCTGTGTATTGAGTTCAGTAGATGGGGTGAAAGTTCTCTCGCTCCCACAGAAGCCTCAGGGTCTCTATGAGGGGTCTTTTTTGTCCTTTGCACCCTAAACTTCTGTATAATATTCTCACATTCGTCCATGTGACTGTCTTGTTCCCCTGACTGTCTCGTTCTTCACCCATCTGGGTAGCGGAGCGCTTTGCTTTAGTAACAGCTGTCAGCAGTTGTTAAGGTATGAAACAGCACCACTGATTCACTTTCCTCACTCACACCTTCCAGGCACAAACCCAATTTTCAAACTGGGTCACATCTGAAACATTTCACCTTTCCCCGCGTCCACTGAGGGGATTTCACTTTTTCTCTGTGCAGATTATTTACCATCTGTTGATAATGATGATAATGTAACCTCGACCACCTGGCAGAGGGGCAATAAGCAACGGAGGAGGGGGAGGGGTCAGAGGGATTTTTAAACTGTTTGAGAAGCGAGTGACAGGAAAAGGATAGAAACAACTGTCTCAAAGTCAGTGCTCTGTTTAGTGTTTGATGGGTGTGGAGCTAAAATGTCCTTGAGATACTGATCTATTGCTTTTGCTGGCAAGACTACGTTCATCCAGACTGTCTGTGGCCGAAGGGGGGGGGCAAACACGTTGATTAAATGTTGCTCAGAAACACCAAGGGGATGCCTCAAGCCTGACAGACCATCCCTGTCTCCATCTTTTCCTCCTTTTCTCATTCCATCACTCCACACACCATGTTACTGCTGTGTGTGTGTGTGTGTGTGTGTGTGTGTGTGTGTGTGTGTGTGTGTGTTCAG
>JAPZDV010000009.1:5524621-5541810 GCA_029814665.1 Acanthurus lineatus
GTGTTTGTGCTTAAGATTTGGCTTGTGTGTGTGTGTGTGTGTGTGTGTGTGTGTGTGTGTGTGTGTGTGTGTGATGGGAACGAGAGTGCAGGGGTTTGCACATGCTTCCATGTGGTCGAAAAACACACACACACACACACTTGAGCTCGTGGATGACTCTTCCAAGTGAAGGGCGGTGGATTACAGACCAGTAAGGGGCTTAACATGTAATTCAAACCATTTTCCATCACATTTGTACTCACTTGAAGCCCTAATCCCACCTGATTAACATGCCAGTCAATGGGGAGGGCACCTGCTGCACTCGCAGGGGGGGCTATCAGTGCAGAGGGATGCTGATCAGAAACAGTGACACACTCACACACAGGTGTTAATCAAAGGGATAACACATGATTAGATTTTAGTCCAACAACACCTGAAAGGAACTACATCGTATCCCAGAAGCCCTGTTTTGTTTTGTTCAGCATGTCCGTTGTTTGTTGTTGTTTATTTGGACGCTTGCCTTTGCAGGAATAGAGTCCACTGTCTTCATATACACAGTGTGTCATTTGCCAGACCAGCAGACTAAAATCATACACTCGTAAGAGATGATAACGTCCTAATTTAAGACTCTTTTCTGTGTCCACCTACGTTCCAAAGATATCAGCGCCTGTATGCTCAGCTCCTCCACACCACAGCCCTGCAGCTAAGCATTTTCTGGTGGATTACTCCGGTTTTAGTTTTTGCACTCACACAAACACGCTCACGCACACTGGCACACGCAGACACAAGGGATTAAATAAGGAGTATGTCACTCCAATCATTTTCATAGTTATTACTGTCTGACAGTGCAGCAGAATCAGAAATCGAAGTACAACGTCAGACTCCGTGAGCCCTGCTGACATTCCTGGATGAGCCTGACTGTATTTTAGGAAGCTGTTTTGCTGGCTTTATTATATGAATGGTCTCTATATATACATGCTCGAGCCGGTGATTATCTTTTGTACAGATGGGAGAGACTTTCTGGGAAATTGGTTACAGTTTCCCAGGCTGAATTCGTCTCTATGGGTTCTGCCTGCGTTTCATCTTCGGTATGGAGGCTTAGGGGCGTCTGCTGTCGCTGCATGACCCCTCAGCCAGCTAATGGCCCTTTCACATAATGGAAGATGGCAACAATAAAAAAAGGGTCAAAAGGCAATTGGTTGCATAATGGCGAGAATCTAGACTGGCACTCTCTGTAACAACAGACAAGCACGACAGACATTAGCATTTAGACATGAATGTGACCGAGAGATTGGACATAGAAAACGACATGCAGGCCTTAGACGCCGGGCAAAAACCAGTGAATACCCACTAACATCTGGCTTTTTTCTGCCATGGAAATGGGTACAATTGGCATTCATTCCCAGGTCGAATGACTGGAAGCAGTCACAGGTATTTTTCGGCTCCAGCTCAGCTCAGCAGTGACGTAAACATGACGCCTGGGTTTATATGATTATATTCGCCCCATTTCTGGTTGGGTGCTGTATGTATTGTAAATTTCAAAATTATTTATAGTCTTTACAGTCTGGGAATAATACGATTTCTTTTTTTTCCAATGGTGTCTTTAAGAGGAAGAAGGAATAAAGAGACAGCAAGCCAATACTGTGAAGGGGAATACAGTAGCATTATCCATCCAACTGTCTCCATTTAAGCCATACTCCAATAATGTTCAGTCTGCATTTTTCTACATATTTTTCTTCTGGCACTGAGAAGGGGATCAGTCAGCTAATTTCAGCAGATTTAACTTCATCTAAAAAACCTGCTTGTGTCCACTAATTTAGGGTAAAAATGGTAGGTAAGTTGTCAGCAGTTACCGTGTGTATCATCAATGTGTTTTCATAATTTCATTAAATCTCTATACAGTCATTTTCTTGATAAGAGATCAAGTCCATTATATCCAGTTTTACTTAATTCTACATCTCGTTGATATGAGCCTGTAATTGTTGACCCTCAAACAGATTAATCAAAGTTGTATTTTGAGGTGGAAATAACAAATAATTTAAACAGATTATCTGTCACCAGCCAGAAACCTGTCACATCAACAGCAAATTTGACCCACCAATACCAGATATCACAAAACATTTAACGCCTCATGTATTCAGAATAGAGACTAAAGCATTTAAATATTCGGCTGGAATGAATCAAAACAGGATATTTTTTAAATGTAGGCTTGAAAAGTCTCGGCCAGTGATTAAATATCTGAGTCACACGCGTGTCACGCACACAGACACACAACCTTTGCTGGCACACTAATGTGCTCTCACACATCATATTTTTCTTCCTTAGTAATGATGAGTGAAGCATGCTACAGCACACACACAAACACACAAACACACACACACTCATACACCAGAGGCTAAAGAGATTGGCCTTGAGCAGAAGGAGTGGAGTGAAGAGAGAAAGACGTGAAGTGTGACGATGGGCGGGCTCTTTGACATTTCTTGTCCTTAAGTAAACAAATAATAATGATGTCACATCAGAATGAGTCAGTCTCATTTCCTGAGTGCTGAAGGGCGAAGGGTCACATGGTTATAAAGTTACAGCTGAAATACTACGACGGTTGAAAAATGGGAGGCAACATCTCGGTGCCGTATGAAAGGCAGCTGTGTGTTCAAATATAACATGGATCCACCTGAACTGAAGGAGGACAGAAAGGTGTTTGTACCAAAGAGGTTGTTGAATCCGGAAAAATATACTCTCAGTAGAATTGAGAGCTGTCACAGTTTCAATTTTCACTAGATGATTATCATGGCTTAAAGAATTCAAGATAAGGATATTACAGCGATATCTATAAAAAATTCAAATCATCTGAGTGAGTTTGTTCTTTGGTCATTTTCAGACTGATGTTTGATATCAAACTGGGCTAAATTTGGTGGAAAATGAAGGTTTCTTGGAAGTTTAGGCTTCATAATTTTTATGGCAAAGTCTAAATAGACAGTTAGGACTGCTACACATTAACATACAGCTGAAACAACAGTTATATACATGACCTAGTTATCTTCCCATGTCACTTTACAACCATATTTACCACAATTCTACTAAAGATTTCCTAGGCTAGGAATAAGAACTCTTGCCATCAAGTTATGACTACATGTACACACAGTTGCAATGGTTTTCTTTCCCACCGCTGAAGGCTGTACACAGGTCTCTCTCAGGTCCTCATGTACAATAAAGAACATTGTCAGGACCTGAGATCTGCTCCTCAGTTGTCTTCAGTGTCAAGCAGGTAACAAGTGAAAAACAGAGAAGAATTGAAGAAGTTCAGCCACTCTAAGTTGTCTGCTTGTGCTCTGCCTGTCAAACTGGCTACATCCTTCTGGTAGATCTTCATACCTGCAGGTGCAGGCTGTCAGCAGCTCAGTGATCCTCGCTGTGTTTTATGGAGAACTGGCTGAGATCCGGACCCCCCGGTGTGGAGCCACCTGAGATTTTGGCCACGTTATAGTAAACATACCGTGATGGGATTAACCTGCGCTCTGACACAGTTTTTGCCACCTTCGACGCTGCCAAACTGGGTTGCCAAAGCGCCAAGTAAAACTAAACACTGGTTGTTAAGAAACACTGACCAAAACTTTGACTTCAGGGCCTTTTCATGCCTAAATTAGGATACAAGCAGACATTTCCAGTTTAAAAAATTATGTAGACAAACTGACACAAAGATTTTGTTGTGCACAGAGATTTACAGGCCTACTGTAGTGTACAGTGGGGCATCACAGGTGTCATTAAAAGCTTTATTTTTTGTTGACAGCCAGGTCTTTTGTTGAAAGCAGAACCTACAATGTCAATAGAGAACACAGTGTCAAAGCTGGCAGATGCCCACACTTTCTTCCATGGCTGGTCTCGACCCCTGCGAGGGCTCAGGTCAGACCTAAAAGCTTGTTCAACTCCTCCAACACTAATTCCTCTCCTGAGCCACTTGCTCCTTTTCAAATTAGACAGAAACACTCCACTGAATCAACCCACTCTCAGCTGACAAAAGAAATTGCTCTAAAATCCACCTACAGTACCCAGAGTAGTTACCTTCCTCGAGGGAGTCACAATGCTCGGACCAATCTCAGACATTTTTAAAAATCTACTTAGTGTCAATACTGCAGATCTACAGCAGGATGCATGTGTTCAGGAGAGAAACTACAGATCCTGTGCTCTGTTCCATTGAAAGGACTTATCAATAGAACAATTCAAAGATAAAGAGAGAAGTAGTGATGGAGCTTAACTCTCACTTTATAACAGATGCTGTTGAGATACTAAGCAAAAGTATATTTTGTACTTCTTAAGAATGATACACATTTGAGTCGCTACTATGTCTTGTGTTCTCAAGCTTAAAACCCAATTGTTCCGACTTATTCTTTCAACTTATTCTCAGCTAACAATGACATGATACAAGTCTTTAAATCAAGCTTTGAATTAGTTTAGCTTTATTAGTTTTCTTCACATATCATGCAAATATCTCACCTTAACTGAGGTGTTTTTTCTCTCTTATAAAACACAATCAATGTGTTTAAAGGCCGCTGAACTTTACAGCATGAATTAACACATTCACACTTTCATACACAAATACACATAATAGGAAGGTTAGAAAATGACTTAATGAGATAAAATAGACTCCAACAGAGCGGCAAGTTTGCAGCAGCAACAAATTATCATGTTGTGATGATCCTCCAATAAAATATAACTGGTTTATGGTATGACACAGTTTACTTTTATTATTATTATTATTATTATTATAGAATTAATGCTTTTAAATGGTTTCACAATATATTATGTTCAATATAGTTTAGTAGAATTTAACCGTGAAAATAAGTGCATGTGCATGATATGATATTGTCAGATTTTGTGTGATACCAACCCTGCAACCCTGAAGCAATAACTACAGTAACTACATTAAACCATCCAGTGGTGTCCTGGCCATCTAATATACAGATAAAGCCCTGAAAGCCCTGAAAGCCACCACATCACTGGGCTGGTGGACCATAAAATATTCCATAAAGTTCTTGCCAGCCGTACGGACCGGTCCATCTCTGTACCGACTGCAATTTCTGAGAGTTAGCCGGCAGATCACAACCAAGTGAGCATCCTCTACGGCCGATCCCAGCAGTTCACTCCAGTGTTGAGATTTATTACAAATACTTCAAACAAACAAAACTCTTCTACGGCTACATCCTTTGAGCTTGCTGTTCAAGATAAGAGGATTTCTAACAGGCAACACAATCTGCTTTCCGCAAACAGAAACACAACAAGTGTGGAACATCAACAACAATCAGCAACTTAGGAAAGATAAAAAAAAATACTAGGCTTCTACATTTGTCATGAATCAAAACCAATCAAGCTAAACCCAAAAAAACACACTACACAAACAGACATAGAGACAGGAAACAAACACTATAACACACACACTGCTCAGTACATCAGCATTATGTTAAGTCACCCCTGCTGCACCCTGAAACACACTGGTGTGAGATCAGGTCACTCTCCGAAAATGAGCATAGCATAAGAGACAGAGAAGCGCAGCCCCTCCCTGTTGTGTTTGTGATTTTGCTGGAGGTGGAGGGGAAGAGGGCTCTGACAGCCACCCATGCATGCAAGGCCAGTCTGTTGTAATTTAAAGGCTCACTTGTTTAATAAGCGAGGTCTTAATTTGTTAGCGCCGCCCGTGCTCAAAAAGGCAGAGGATTTTAACAAGATCTCTTCACAGAAGTCAGTGGATTGGTGTGAAAGTCCTGTGCTGCACGTTTCACTGTGAGGTTTTTTTTTTTAAAGATGTAACACATCATCTTATAAATGCATACATTCGAACTGGCAGCAAAACCTAATTAGTCATCATGCACCTCGGTGTTTTTCACCTGGACTCACTCCTGAATGCTGTTCACACTCTCCCTGCAGAAAAGCAGCAGGGAAAGCATGAGCAGAAATCACTCCACACTAAAAAAAAACAAATCAATTACAAAAACAACTTTAAATTTGACTGCGTTTGTTTGTAGTGGTGGAAAATAATGATTCACAAATCTCTCTGGATCTAGCGGCAACCATTTTCCCCTGTGAATTATTACCAAATTGCAGTGGGGCTTTTTTAGTGAACACATTCTGGTGACTTCCTGTGCCAACATTTTTGTGTGCACGGGCAAAAAAATGGATGAAACAACTAATTGAACAGATTGTTTTGGTGGAAAAAAAGGCTTTTTCCTGTTGGGATTTGGAAGTAGGCATAAATATGAGGTCAAAGACAGCACTGTCAGGGTGTGGGTGGGAGTAGTCACAGAGGGTGTGGACCATGTAACTGTAATAGAAACTCTCTTCCTCCTCTTCTTTAACCAGAAATCACTGGCCTAATTAGCTTTTTAGTTAGCACTCAGCACAGCAATTAGACCTGGCTAATATTAGAAGTGCTAAACAGAGAGAGAGAGAGAGCTAGACAGAGTGAGAGAATTCACAGGAAATGGTACGACTGGGCGGCAACATGGCTAGAGCTGACACTTGAGATAAAGTGTGTTGCAGTCTACACAGCATGAGTAACCAAACAAATGTAGACACACACACACACGCCACCACCAGACACACATACTGGACTCCCATGAGGCACTGCAATGAAAAGACGCTTCAGCTTCTGTCTGGATGACACATATTTTCCCCTTTAAGGACGAAGAAAAATGCTCCACTCGCGGTTCACATGTAGCCTGTCAAACAGCATGAATGGCGCAAAGGATCCGGCAAAGCCAGAGTCCGACCGCGCAAATGGCCCAGCTGGCCACTGAGATAATCATTACTCTCATTAGGATTCCACTGTGCTCCATTCAAATCGGTGGGCACCTCATGCCATTAAGGCAAAACTGTCATGCTGGAGGCATGGTCAAGTCACCCAGCTGGGACAAATGTCTTTGCATGGTGTTGTGATGTCTTTTTACTGACAGAATAATGAAAACTGGTGGAAGATTCCAGTTTTCTACACACATTCAGTGTTATTTTCAGTCATGTTGGTGGCTTGGCTCTGGGGATCGCAGTGTCATTTCATTGGTCAGTGAGTTGGTTTTTAGTGCAAACTGAAATATCTCAACTACTCCTGTATGGATTTTAAAAGGTAAAAGGTCAATGTTGAATAATAGAGGAGCTCTGCAAGTTTTACAAAACATTTATTTGGTTTTGGAATCATTTTTATTTGTTATTTTCCTCTTGGTTACTAAAATGCCTCAGGTATTTTTTTTCTTTGTTTGCAACCTGCCTGCCTGTTTAAATGTTCATGTTGCTTGCCCTGAACTTGGTTGAAAATGTGTAGTTGTCTCTGCATCCAGGTAAAGCCCCGAGATAAAATGCGAAAAAAATAAAGATCTTCCAGGTCATTGTAATGAAAACGCAGACATATTTCCGATAACTGAAATCTCACAGTTTTACATTACTATTCTGAATTTGCATGAAAATATGACACAGCAATACTCTCCCTCATTTCCATAATCCCACAGTTTTCACATCCCAACTGAGCACAGCAGAAACAGCAGCTTCTGATAACCACACAATGAATGTGCTGAATGGTATTCCACCTACACCTGGTTGGTGGGGCTGCGGCTGACAGCACTTCACGGAGGATGTGTAGGCTGCCAGCTTTGTGGCAATTGTGACATGAAATATGTTTTTATGTTCCACACTCTTTGCCTAATTCATTAAACTTTTTTTTCCCCCCTTGCTATCGCCTTGTCTGTCTTTTACAGAATTTGCAAAAGAAACTGAAAAACTTTCTGAGTGCAGACACACACACGCACTCATACGGAGGCTTAAACTGTCAATAATCTCAGTTCATTTCTTTTTCAGACTCTCTCTGGCCATGAAAGCACACAGCAATCCAACGGAGTAAGATACTAATGAATAGCAAACTGTGCTTTCAACAGGCAAGTGTGCATTGCTGAGCACTTACGGTATAATCTACCAAACAATCAAGTGAGCAAGAAATGGACAAGGCAGGAGGCAGAGAAATGACCCTCAGAACTGCTGAAATAGCACCGCGGGCTGAATGATTGCACAGGCACACCACAAAAAAAAGAAAGATGGAAGGTAAAAGAGAAAAATAATGCAGAGTGTTCGGTGGTTTATGCTTTCTTTCTTGTTCTATGTTAGCCGAGAAAGCTAACTGCGTGACAATAAACTGCTTCATATAACTGCACCCACCCTGTTTTTTTTCATCGTGTACCATCAGCTGTGCTTTGTGAAGATATGTTTTCTCCGTCTAATCACTGTGCCCCTCCACCTATTCCTCCATTAACTCCCCTCTTCCTCACTCCATCCTTGTTTCTGTCTCTGGGTGATGAGTCAGGGAGCAGCAAGGGGTCCAAGATATTTGCATCAGTACCTCGCCTCATTTCCTTTCCTAATGGGAGACATGGGAGCACGGCAGCAGACAGAAATGGGAGCTGTGGGACAATGGAGGAATAGGTGGGTGGGTGGAAGGGTTGACAGAAGAAGAGACAGACAGATAGAGAAGGCGAGATTCTATTAAAAGAAAGACTGAATGATGAAGGCTGTTTGAGTGGGTTGGTGGGCCCTAGAGAACACATTAGCATTAAAATAGCAAACAACCAGTAATGCAAATGATTTCATGAGTGAGTCATTCGTAGCCTAAGAGTGTTGATTAAAAACTGAGGTAACACTGTGAATCACTGGTGTTCACGCTATGTGACTAGATCAACCTAGACAACCCCTTCTTCTCCTCCTCCTCATCTTTTTCTGAGATGATCATCCACTCTACAGCGATGTTGGTACTGCAACATGTGTACTTGTGTGTGCAAGCATGTGTGTGTGGTTTTTTTTTGCACCTTTTGGAGGTGGGCAGTCAAGCACCGCTCACTATTTCACTCCAGCAGAGGAGGAGAGGCCCACACATCATTCCCATGACAACACTATGCCTGCTTGCCAATGTGAGCACCTCTACCTATCTGAGTAATTAGGCAGGCAGCCACTGATGCATTACCCGTTATCAGATGGTGCATAGCAAACAGCTAGACCCTCACAGAAAAATATGCACCAAAAAAAAAAAGACCCAAAAAGCAATCAAGAGCACTCTGAGACGACCAGAGAAGCGTGGTGACGATTTAAAATTCAGACTGCTTAAGGACCTACACTGAAGCTAATGGAAGTACGACAACATAACAGCATAAACAGACTCAATAGGTCCCAATCCCTGCCTGCCCCCACTCACAGCTGTGGGACTCTATCACCCAGCTGCAGAAGGTGATTTGGACCTGGGAGCATCCCTGTTTGCCATCCATCTGGTACTGCAGTGCTGGGAATGGAGTTAGTGTATGTTTGCTTCTGTTTGCAGCAGTGGACGATTGCATGCCAGGCCCCTGGGCTGGCACCACTCTGTGCAAAAAACCTAATGCTAGCATTATTGCTCTCCAGGGGAAATGGGGTTTGTGTCCCAGCACAGCTGAGCAGGCTACAGGCTGTGGGGTGGGGGTGGGGGTTGCCAACTATGGAAGTTTTCACTGAGGGTAATGCCTAGGGCGACAGTCAGAGGAAGGAAGGGAGGAACTGTACACACGAGGAAGCAAACATCCGTCACAGGCTTCTGCTTTTGTCACTGCATTATGACAAATATTAGCGCTCCTTTTTCAAAAGCAAAACACTGCGGCAACCAAGGAATGAAAACTGAAGGACTTAACAGTGACATATCCACAGACCCATTTCTCCTCAAAAGAACATGACTCTGGGAATTAAGCATTGTACTTCCATTAAGCTGAAGTAAATAACAGGAAGCAGATTTCAATGGTCTCAACTGATGCTGGGGTATTATCCACTTTCAGACTATTGCATGGCTCAGAAAACCCCCATCCAACCTACGTCAGCATGGTGGTCGCTGACTATTAGTATCTCCAAAACCAACGATCCAACGTTTCAGTTTTGAACACCTCAGTTCTTTGAAAGCAAAACCCAGCCCTTTGCCCCTTTTTACCTGGTAAATGCAAACAAATTTCAAACTCCATACTCCACGTTTATAACATCAGCCATCTGTTAAAGCATCTTCAAGCCCTAGTTGAAATAACTGTGGCGACAGAGTTACTCTCTCCAGATCGACAAAGCTTCTCCACAGTCCTAGAAGACTTTATACAACTGTTAGACATACTGAGTAGTGCTCCCAATGACTAGCACACTGATTTTGAAGTTTGAAACCGGTAGTGTTCCCCTTTTATTATTCAATATTTGCAATTTGTTCCCCTGAGTGATCTGTCAGTCAGTCAGATGAGGACCAAAAACTTTCATGTTTGATGTTGCTCTTAAACTCCCTTAAAAGCCGATAATGGCGACTGCAGTTGCAGCGTTACGCTTAAAACAATCGTCTTCCTCTGCCCTTCTTTAATTGAGATTGACATTTAAATGAAGCAGTTAATGTGTGCCAAGGACAGAGTATGCCGTGTTAACAATTAAAATGCTGCTTAATGGGGCATGCCGGAGCTATTCTGAGTGCATGTTGTGGGAGAAAGAATAGGGCATACTCTATTAGTCAGAAACCAGAGCATTTCCCTGAAGTGGGCCAAGGTCAGAACCACTCCTTCGTTTCTAGGAGAGATGCTCATCATCGAGGCACTTCAAAACCCTGACTAAAGTCATTAGCATAAACACCAACATGGGAGAAGGCTTTTAGCATAACAAAAAGTGGCCATCATGGATATTCTGTCATTTATGTAACACCTCTCTAGGCATGTAAAAAAAAAGGGAGAGCTGCCAGGCTTACATGGGAGCTGAGAAGTGCCTTCAGGGCCCATTACTCTCCTCTTTAGCCCCTTTCATGCAGCCTGTTACTGCACCTTTTACTGTACCTCGCTGTTCTGTATAAAAGTTTCAAGATCAAAAAAGCAGAGGGGTCGACTTGACACTTTGGTGCAAAGGTGTGCAGTGGTGACGACAAGTTAAGTGTGTGACCCACTGGTGGGAGATTTAAGAATAGCTAGCAGCATTCAGCAGCTAGCTAAGAGAAGAATAATGACAGCAACTGAAAATGTCTGCAACTTGGGGAGATCCTGACCCTTCGAGCAGAGAATGGCGTCAACCAGCACAGAACAGGCATAGCAAAAGATTTTTATTGCCATGTTGGTCATGGTAAAGCGCTGGCTGATGCACATGTACCTGAAACCTCCCAGCAAACGCCAAGGCTGCTGTGTGATCCGTCATGTCCATCATGCCAGACAGGTTCTGAAAGACTGGCTCACTATCTAAAATCACATACTGGGGTGGTATATGCGGTGCAAAAACACAAGGAAGGGATTCGTTTTCGTGGGCTTCCTCTCACTTCTTCCTCTTTCTCTGTATAAAACTCTGTATGCCACACTGTTTAGGAAGACTTAGGCTCTCTGGTACTGAGGAAGTTGGATTTGCTGGAGCTTTTGGGTTTGGGAGATCACAGAGCAGACAAGAAAAACAGGGGAGGAGGACAGGAGGTACAGCACCCGCCAAAATCAGATCATTTTCAGGGCTGAATGACTCAAAGGCCTGTGTGTGGACGAGAGGAAAACGGGATGGAGCAGAGAGAAGGAGGGCCGTGCCAGAGGTAGGTGGAGGAGGAAGTCAAATACAGAAGTACAGAGGTTCAGTGTGTGTTCTTCCCACCGATCCCGTCCTTCTGCCTTCATGTGTCTGAAGGCTACAGTGTGCCCCTTGTGTCCCGGGCCAGAGGGGGAACAGGGCTGCTCTCTGTGTTTTCCGTACCTTGTGAGGGGGTTAAGTCTCCCCGCGGGCAGGTTTCACTGTGTGTTTTTGGGGTTTGATGTGAGCCCAGCCCGAGGAGGCCCGTGTGTTCTTGTGCCACAGAAAAGTTTACAGTGAAGGAGGAGCTCCTTGATATAAGCTGTGAAGTGGGCAGGTTGTCGAGATCCAGCACAGGCAAAGACTGAACACAGTGTTAAGATTATTAAACAGAGTCTTTGCACTCGTTACAAGTTTCCATCTTGCTGTCAAGAGGATTTTCGCGCAGTTATGATAAGCTTGAAAAAATTGCCCTTGTGTGTTAAAATGATAAGCAACAAGTGACAGAGTTTGATATTTTTCACATTGTTTGGTGATATTGATGCAAACAGAATATATCAGAACTAAAACAAATAATAAGTAGATATTGAAAAATTAATACACTGATTGCCTCACCGGCAGGGAATTAGATGGGACTTTAATGACATTTTCACATTGTGTCTTTCTGTTCATTTTAAAATGTTGGTATCTGATTAGCTTAGCTTAGCACAAAGACAGGAAACAGGAGAAAACGATTAGCCTGTCTCTGTCTAAGAAACCAGAGCCGCCAACCAGTTCTGTTCTTCGAGTGATGCAGAGTGTTTTTGTGATATTTCTGTTAGGAGTGATTAAAATTAGCAAGCAGCAATATCTGAGAGAACAAACAACATCCCACATGACTCTTGCCTTCCTTCCACCAACCTTCCAGCTAAGAATTTCTGTTCTTTTTTAATGTAATTTTAAGTATTTTTGTTACACGGTGTTGTTGTTTTAGTTTGTGTTATCTTAAAGGGTATTATTTTTTATTCTATTTCCAATCACAGCATTTTTTTTCACAATATATTCCTGATTTTATTTTCATATCATTTCATTTTAATATTCTTGGTTCCTGGTCTTTATCTAACTTAAGCCAAACAGCTGCTAGCTGTAGCTTTAGATTTACAGACAGATATGAGAGTGATATTGATTTTCTCATTTAGCTCTCAGCCAGAAAGAAAATAAGTGCATTTCCCAAAATGTCAAACTAATCCTTTAAAACCAGTATAGCCTGTATTTAATGTCCTTCTTTTGAGCCAATATTTTTATTATTGAGCATCGCAATACATAAGTAATGTTAATTTCTTTAATAATAGTATTTTAAATCAAAATACTTATATATTTTTTTTAAATTCACCAATGTAGTATTTTTTCTCTTCGTCGATTTTTATTGATGAATCTAGTTGCTACAAATATTAATGCACTCTTGATGTTTTATGGAATTATTAAACATGTGAGCGGTCAGTCCTTGAATCAGATGAATAAAATGCCTGCGTTCACTCAAATAACCATGAGGAAGGCTTAAATAAAAAGAGGGAAATCTGTGCAAGTGGACCCACAATTTTTGTAACCTTGTACCTATTTAAATCCTTGACATCAACATGCGCTACATGTTGTTCATGTCCAAAACAAGTATGTGTGTAATTACAGTATGTATGAGAGTAAAAGCACAAGAAGTTCTCTTGTTCAGATGTTCCCTTCTGTGTTTTCGCTCAAAGTTTGCCATCGAAAAAAAAGAACAGTAGCAGAGCAGAGCAGATTGAGTGTGTACTCTTTCACTACAGTGATCTGGCTATTGATTTCATACAGACTTATGTGGTTCAATTCGGCTTTAAAGGAAAGGAGTGCCTTGTTTTGATTCTCGCCTTTTTCTTAGAACAGAGTCACTGAGGCGTCACTGGGCTGCAGATCCTGCACCACCCTGCACATACAACTGTGGGAATTAAGACACAATAAACTCCCATTAGGTTCCTCTAAATGTTTTTTTGTATCCTATACATTAGTCTGTCAGCCGTTTAGGTCTGTCACCTAACTCAATCCCTTAACACTAAAAAAAAAACTACTGAACATATTGTTGTATAAGGATATTACACAGAAGCTGCATAGAGCAAACAAAACCTCTGCAAAAACCGGCAGGAACAGAGTGAAACATCTGCAATACACTGACACAAAAGCTTTGTATGAGGAGTTTCTGTTCAAAGCCCTGGTCTAGTGTTTCAAAATCATGTCCATTATCTTTAAAAAAAATACATCCTTTTAAAGAGAGTGGCTGTATTAAGCTTTGTCCAACTGTGCAGCAAACTGTTATTAGCGACGGGCTATCTGAAAGCCTTTTCTAATACAATATTGTTGTTTCAGGGAGCCTTTTAAAGCCCATATCTGTTCTTCCCTTTCCATTCTCTCGTTTTCCCAGGCTTGACTGAACAAACTAAGTGTTGGCTATGCGTGTCTCTTCCAGAGAGCAGGTGCATCCATTCCCCCACTCTCTTTATCTTTGCTGTGCGCCTTCTCTGACAGCAGCGTCGTTACGATTGCTAACCCAACCCCAGCAGCCCCCTGTTTTGTCAGCAAAAACGCTCTCAGGAGCGAAGCAATGAAAGATGCCCCTTTTTCTCTTTACCGAGAGAAAAAAAAATATATGGTTCAATTATAGGGTCTGTCAGGCCTGCATGAGTTTGTGATGGCCTGACCTGAACTGTGGAGAGATAAGGCCAAGCCGCTAACTAATGTAGTGCAAGGCAAGCTCTTTGTATGTTCAGCTTTTGATGCCTCATTCACAGAGAATATCTACATTTAAAACTCATGTTTGCAACAAAAAACTGATATTAAAGCTAAAATAAAACTGTGAGAAATGTGCGATGAATGGGAGGCAGCTGAGGCAGTCTTATTCGACTTTGCCAGTCAACTAAGTCTACGCCGGATGAACTGTGTAAGCACTGACTCACCAAACAGGAAGAAATGGAGAGAGACACAGTAAATCAATGCAGGTAACAGAAGTGATTTAGTGGATCAGTGAGTCGATGTGTGTGTCGGTCGTGTGAGTTAAGAGCTTATGTGTCGGCTGCTGCTGCTGCTGCAGGGCTAAGAGGGATTTTAAACCGGAGGAAGTGGAGTTAATGTGGGATCTTGGAGAGTAGAGAGTCGGCCTTGCGTTCTTCACCCATTCTCGGCCCACCAGTTTGACACAGATGATGAGAGGGCCCCCAAGCAGAGTGCAAAGGCACATCACCCACACACACTCATGCAAACACTGAGATGAAAAAAAAAAAAACACCTCAGCCATGAAAGTAAAGGAGGAAGAGGGAGGAAAATACCGCAGAGAAAAAAAAACACATACACATACTGTGACAAACTGTGATAAACTGAAAACCGTGAAAGCAAAAACGAGACTGTGGAAAGAATAAACACGCTCAGTTTCCTAGAGCTGCTTAGCCCACATATGGTAAGAGGCTGATAATCTGACTTTTAATCAAAGGCCAGGCCACCCCTGATAGGTTCGCTAAGCCCCGGTTCATTGTGAGGATGAGGCAGACCGGCATGAAAGAGGGCAGCTGAATAACATCAGCAAGTCTGAGTCAGTCACTACGTCAATAGTGGCATCACAGGATCATCTTCAGCATCACCAACGCTACCGGGCCATCCGGGGTGACCTGAACCACACCCATCAATATCCAGCCTTCCCTCCTCACAGCCTGCATGGTTCAATAAGAGACAGTAAAACAAGAGTGTGTGCCTCTGATCCAGTCCTTCAGATGGAGGAGGTTACTGTGATCAGCATGGATTAGATGTCTTTGCAGCCTGATCAATGAGAGATGTAGGTGGTGGTGGTGGTGGGGGGAGATTGGTGGCTCGGTGGGGTGGAGGAAGCTTTGGTACCACCTCCTGCGGGCTGTAATGACTCTGATAGCTGATATCTGGAGCCGTGGGAGGCAGAAGAGGAGCTGTTTGCTGTGCAGGAGATAAAACAGATGCTGTTCCCAAAGGACAGGCGCATGAATGTAAGCTGAAAAGCACAGAGACGATGCACAGTAACACAGACACACTGTCTCTCATCCACACACACACACACACCGGCAGCATGTAGAGTTAGATCACTGGAAGCACTGTAAAAATATGAAGCTGTCCCTTATTAGATAAAGGGAATGTTTCTGAACTTATTTCACCTGATAAAATGTAATTTTTCTGCAGGTATAATTGTTGAAGAAGCAGTGTAATGGATTTGTTTGGAGGCTTCTTCCCCTGAACTCCCTTCAACATGATCCAGGTCAAGTGCAAAACAAGTGTGACTGTTGAGAAAATCACGCAGCCCATCTTACCGACAATTTCTACAAAACAAAAAAAGCTCTCCTGACTTGTTAATTATGTAGTTTTAGAGCGAACGCTTCAGAAAATGAGCTGTTCAGATAACAGTTTTTCTAAATAAAAAACCCAGTGGAAGCAAGTTTTGATGGAAGGGTGAGACTCACAGGTACAGACGGTGACAAGCAGCTGCAAACAGCTGAATGTAAAATAGCTGCCACACAGTTTAACCGATCCAAATATTTGCAGGGTGCCAGTCTTACCTGATTGCTGCAACTTTTACATATTCATCATTTGCTACATTTGGGTGACAGCAAAATGTTTTTTTGCCCACAGTTTAAAAAATAGTCTTTTCAGATATGTGTATTTTCTCTGATAACCTCCTCACACCTCAAACATTTGCTACAATAGAAAATGATATTTACTTCATTTCCCAGCTTTATTTGTATTCTTCCAGTGAGATCAAAGTCCTGCTTTAGTAGGTATAAATGGACAGGATCCTTTGAAAGCAATTACCTCAGTAAGTTTTTATCATAACTGACTTGTGGAGAAAAACTCATGCTGCTCCTCTCTAAAGCAAAAAAAAAAAATAGATAATGTGTAGCTCAAAGCTAAATCAAAGTAAAGGCAAATTGTGCTAAAACCCACAATATCATTCAAATGCTTTCAGAGTGCAGGGTGAATCCAAAATTTAGCCTGAGAATAATCCGTGGGAGCTGAATATATTTTACTTAAGCTAATGCATTTTATTCATTCAGATTTAGCAAACAAACAAACCAACAAAAAAATGAGCTTGTCATGAGTGAGTGGATTATTTTTCACTGCAGCACTGCCTGGGATTTTCCATTAAAAGGCTCTGAAACGTGTCCATGAACCCTCTTTCACATCTCACCACATGAGAAACCTTCATGAATGTCGCTATCGTAATGCTGGAGGAGGAATGTCTGGAAAGTGATGAACAAGTGCTCAACACACACCGTCAAGACTGAGAAACTGGTCTCTTCAGCTATTTCTAATGTTGACAAAGAGACAGCAAAAATGAGCAACACTCTCCCCTCTGTCAGTATTGATGACTGTTATGACCTTGAGCAGGGAAATTAGCCCATGTCAGCTCGGGCAGAGCGCCACTCGGAGGCTGCAGTACCACTGTGCAGCCACTAGGTGAGAATGGAAGTAACTGGATGAATGAATGTATGTGAAGGAGGGCGATGTTGAAAAAAGCCATGCATCAAGCCAAGCCTACATAAATAAATGTACAGGAATCAATACCACTTACTGCACACACACACACACACACACACACACACACACAAACACACACACACACACAAACACACACACATACACACAGAGTA
>JAPZDV010000009.1:5548877-5611680 GCA_029814665.1 Acanthurus lineatus
CCCATGACGGACCCATACTGTGCTCTATGCTTGAGACTGTAATTAAAATGACAACATTGGCAGAGCCTTATCTATGTCTATATTATAATTACATACAACCTGAAAAGTTAGTTTTTTTTTCCCACTCAAGTTTCTCTCTCTCTCTCTCTCTCTCTCTCTCTCTCTCTCTCTCTCTCTCTCTCTCTCTCTCTCTCTATCAGTTTTATACCATTCACTTTATATGGCTTTAGCAATATTTCCTACCACAAACAGGAAGCTCAATAACTGAGCCATGGGCATTTGGTGAGTGTTTATTAATTTCCATATGACAAGAAAAAAATCAATCCACTAATTCATTGTCTCTCTTAATGAACATTCATGCGGCTGCACCTCACAAACTGTAAATAATTACTGGCAGCATGACATTTGATGCCTTCGCCGTAGAGGCATGCTTATCTGGGCTAAAAGTAAATGCCGTTGGTGAAAATTTAACGTGACAGACAGTGTATGTATTTGCAGATCTGAACAGTTTCCCAGATTCCAAACCGGTTACTGCAGGAACAATAAACATCCCACAGTGCCAGCCTTGTTCTTGTCATCCAAGAAAAATATTGTCCTGTATGCCAAGTTTGCTGATGATGTGATTTAAATACTCACCAGTTTTAGGGCCTTTTTATAGTTCAGTTGTTCAATTAAATTATATTTTCATTGGCTCGTGCACTGATTTTAATCTGACATGATCAACAGAAAGGCCAGTTGTCCTGATTGTGGTGTCCCGCGCTTCTATACAGTAGCGTGACGAAGTGACGGAAATGAAAAGACCAGGTTGTCACCAGTGATGTGATGGATGCTCCTCGCTCTCCTATTTATGAGTACAAGATATGTCCTTCTACATGCAAATGTGCTGGCACTCAAACAGGCTGTGATTATAAAAATAACCCACAGTCAAGAACATGGGAACCACAGCAAATGAAACACAACACCGTCATCCCTCCACACTAACACCGGTCATTAGCACCTCCGGATAAGATGCTCTAAGTATTCGATCCATAAATGTGGATTTGTATCAATTAAATGGTGTTCAGCCTTTTAAGAGTAAAACATGACAGAAGTGTGGCTCCTTCCTCTTATTTTATTGTAAATCTACTATTCCCAGTCTTTAATACCCTTCTTCTTCTGCCTACAGGGTGCCTGCTAATGGCTAAAGGGCAGGATGAAAGCCAGACTCAGAGCCCTAAGAGGTATCTGACTGGTCAGTGTCCAAACCCTGCACCCCATTAAACCAGCACACACCTGCCTCACATAAGGTTCCAGATCACACTGTTGGTGCAACTTGCCCTTCAAGTGCTGACAGTGCTGGTTATAGATTGCTTACGGGGGTAAATAAAGAGGTGTGTAAACTGTGACACTGCCCCCCCGGTTCCCTTAAGGCAACAACCTCTAATTCAAGGAGAAGTCTTTAAAAAGAGAAACATTGAATTGTGTCAGTTTTTTGACATTCTGGGAATCATTATTTGCTTTCTTGCAAGTGGCAAGTAAGTGGAAATATGAAGCTACCGAGCAGCCAACAGCCAGCTAACTCGACTCAGCACAGAGGCTGAAACATGCTACGCAGCTTGCTCCGTCCAAACAAAATCTGTTCCATTATCAGCATCTCACACAGATCTTGTTTCTTTAATTCATACACAGCACAGAGGCTGAAACATGCTACGCAGCTTGCTCCGTCCAAACAAAATCTGTTCCATTATCAGCACCTCACACAGATCTTGTTTCTTTAATTCATACAAAAACTGAGGCATGAAAACCAAAAAAAATTTGCTGTGTAATATTCCAGACTGTTCCTTGGCTGAGCCTGGTACCTTCCTGGAGTTTCTGCAGGATGTCTGTCGACAGCTCCGCGCCAAGAAATAGTCCAGCTCATCGAGCACCCTGCAAAATGTTTGCTTTTAAACTCTGTTTTTTTTTAAAATTATATATAATGCATAAATGAGCTACCCTTGGAGGAGCAGAAGACTAACTAGGCTAGCTGTCTTCCCAAGTTTCCAGTCATTGTAAAAGGTAAGCTAACTTCATATTCACCACACAGACACTGTAGCATTAATCATCTAATCTGTCAAAAAACAAAATGTGCAAGCAAATACTCAAAATGTTTTATTAATGCTTTACAATAGAAATATTAAATAACTAATTCATATATATTATTTTTCCATAAGAGAATAAAAGGATTTCTGCACGTACAGATAAATCCTTTCTCCCTTCTGCTGGATAAATTGCCACTGTGTCTGAAGAGCCTGTACAGTAAAATCCATAAATCCTGACAGGCCTCTATAGCCTCTCAAACTCCCACTCACACTGTTCTCAACACCCTGTCCGTGCGTCAACCTGGTTGCCAAGGCAACCGAGGTGGCAAGCTGTGTCCATCCAACGTGAACTTTTAAAACCCATCTTTAAACGGAGTGCGCGAGCGAGCGGAGTCGAAACGAGCAATACAAACAGAGGGCGAGTGAAGGAACGATGGCACTCAGGCGGCTGATTAACTTTCGCCTGAGTTCAGCCAAAGTGGCATGCATAAAGAGAAAAACGGATGATGGATATGTTAATGTAAAAAAAGGGCTGAAAACTCCCCCATTTAGAGCATCTCTCTTTTAATGCCTGATTATATGAGACAGGATGTATGTAAAAAAAAAAGAAGATACAGAATGACAGATGTAGATATTTAGACAAACAATAGGTAAAACATAAATCTTTGCTGGGTTTTTGGTTTAAAAGGAATAAAAAGAAACTCTGTTCAAAGCTCATAGCAGATTTATGTGCCTTCTTCTGTCAGTGTCAAAGAGTTTCTTCTCTATAAAAGTGCCTTTTCAGTGTGACTGTCGATCTGGCTGCTGCCCTGAAATGACACCAAGTTCCCCAGGAAATAAGTCATGGATTTAATGTCCCCCTGTATAAAAAGAAATGGGAGACTACTTAAAAGTAACTGAATTATGTCTTACTCGCACTCTTTCGGGGCAAGTTGCTGCTCCGCTCTGTTTGTGGTCACTTGCCCTCAGCATTAGATCTAATTAGAAAGGTCCAGTGGCATTACTATAGAGCTAATTAAACTGGCTGACCATTGAGGCACAAGTGGGGAAAAAAGGCTTGTTCAAATCAGACTGATTGAGGTAAGAGGATAAAAGATAAAAAGGCACATCAAAACAAATCAGTCTCACTGCAGAGGACACTGCGTTTCTGCTTCCTCAGACTTTTATTGACTTC
Organism: Acanthurus lineatus; assembly: GCA_029814665.1. Lineage (NCBI taxonomy): Eukaryota > Metazoa > Chordata > Actinopteri > Acanthuriformes > Acanthuridae > Acanthurus > Acanthurus lineatus. Next base: position 5,552,112 of record JAPZDV010000009.1, read on the forward strand.
CTGGAAGAGAAATTGCCCGATAATCTGCACCGCAGACACTGTCAGTCACACGTCATTTGTCCATCTGGGTTCAAATCAATTTTCTAGATGCCTGCAGTGGGACAGATTCATGCACTATGTGACTGACAGTTACCAAATGAAGAATCACTGCTAAAGATGGAGACGGGCATGAGAAGAGAGGAGTGGCTGCTTTGATATGAGAGACGAGTAACAACAACAGATATATTTACATATGGTCTGTTATATTGCAGTAAGATGTATTTTATTTTACTGAATATCAAATGTTGGTCAGTCACTGCTGATTTTCTTCTCATTTTCATATTCTCTTTATTTGATGTTCAGTTTTAAAATGTCCAATTGATGCTTTTAAAAACTAAAAGTTAATTTCAGGCTGTTTTAGCCAACTTTTACTCAACCATTGCATTAAATTCTGTGAATGAAAACTATTAAAAGAACAACTTTTGTGACCTGTAATGGGGAGCATGCAACGCAAAATGAATAATTCCAGGAAAATATATGAGTCATTGTCTCTTCTGGTTTGAACACATAGAACTTCAGCTTCCTTGATTGTATACGGGTACAAATGCTACTTAATTTTTCATCTTTCACTAAAAAAAAATAGCATACACAAATATTCCAATCTTGAATGTCACACTAATAATTTTTAATAAGGACCTTGCTCACATCGCTCAATGTTTTTAGAATAAGTGCAATTGCAGTCACTTGATCTTTGCAGACTAATCAGAACAAGCACTGATTGGATTATTATGTGCAAAACAAACCTTTTCACATCAGACAAATAGGATTATTAATATTATGAGACAAAATGATAAACTTAAGGTACTGCAGGAGGGTCTTTTGCGATACCTGAGTAGCTGCAGCCGTATGCCAACTGCACCCGTAGCCTAACTGTCTTGTGTGATTTATAACTCAGCAATTAACCTCCAAGTGCTGCTGCTGACTTTCATGGCATTTTTCCCCAGTGAGGGAGACACAGCACCAACAGAGGAACAAAGCCTCCCAACTGTCTCAAAAAACCACCGCACACTATCAGATTTTTATTCCACATGGAGCACAAGAAAGCAAAGGCTATGCATATTAATAAGTAGAAATGCCTATTCACGCACCTTTTACACAGAGGAGTCTGCTGCTGAGATGAACCACTGTCAGTTTACCAGGATCCCACCTGATCTGGCATGTATGGTGCATCTGACATGTTCCTATGTGCAAACTTTGGGGTGATGAACAGCAGGTCTGCAGAGGGCGACACTTTCAATGCATCTTCTGGGTCTTGAAAATGTCGCCTATACATGAGAGTCCAGAGTGGCATCTTCACTTTGTAGAGACTTTCCTCCTCTTGAACTGACATTATGGATGATTGCCTACAAGGTCTCAACGGGGTTAATCATCAAAGTGACGCGTGGGAGTCTTTATTTGTTTTCAATGTTGCTTTCTGTAGCACTGAGAGGAAGAGAAATATAGAAGTTTTAGCCTTCCCTGTGGAACAATATACCATGAAGTGTTTATATGTGTTTATTTATTTATTTTGTAAGGACAGGAAATAGTCATTTTTAGCATTTTATATTTTGCCAGTCTAGACTTCTTGTTATAAAGCTTGAAAATAAACCAAAGCTTGGCCTCATCAAGTGAAGTGAATCACCAAATGGTCATCATATAAAAATATTTTGGATCTTCGTATAGCCTTGGGAGGATATTGAATGAGAGGCAGGCAGCGAATGGTGGATTAAAATTAAAAAAGACTGAAGTAATAGAGGACGTATTGATATCTCATTCTAACCCATATCAGCTTATCTTGGCCTATTCAGAGTAATGAAACAGTCATAGCTCACGAACCCGGAGCCTCGCTTAATTACATGATAGCGATAGAGGGACAGATGTTGGAAAGAGAAATGCATAGATCAGTCGAATACATTTACGTCCAAGTTTCTCATTATGATGACACTCTTATACTACCAAAGAGAGACGGCGCATACGAGGAAAATAATATATTTTAGCACTCCTCGAGGCTTAGCAAAGGAGTCGTTTGTAGGAAATGAGGCTGCTCATAATCAGGGTCTATTAGCTGCATCGACTGATACAATCAGTCCTCTTTTCCTACACGGACACACAGAGATCGTTTATTTTCTCCCACCGTTCCTCCTGGATTCTGTCTATTATGATGATCACATGATAAGTTCTCCCCGCAATGTCATAACATTTTCATCTGAAAACTAGGTGATTTGCACAATTATATCAGGAGACGAACAGTGTGAAAGCAGCCCCTCCAACATGGGATGTCTATAATTGTAAAACCATTTTACACAATAATAATATAATTATCCCGTTGACTTGTTTATGTGTTTTTCTTTCTCGCCATGTTTGCAGAGGTTTGCGCTTGGATTTTACCCCCCCCAATGAGGCAGGAACTTGCTTGTTTATTGATTTGTTTGTTTATATGGTGGTCATGTGATCGCAAAGCTACCTGCCAGTGATATAATCCTGTATCTTGGCCATTTTTAGCAGCTCTGCTCTAATGGATGATGGATAGTCAGTCCAGCACTACGCTCCAAACTGAAATATTCTATATAATGTATGTAGTAAGAGGACAGATTTCCATAAAAGTTTTTACATTAACATTATACATTTGCCGCCCCCACAGATGCACCTCATTGCATTTATTTGGAGAGCACACCACCAGCATTTTGATCAATAACGGTGTTAAAATACATATATTTTCTTAGTTACTGTCACAAAATACAATTACATTTATTTTTTAATTTTTGTGTTACTCCGTTACATGCAACCAGTTAATTCCCAACACTGACGACAGATGTATGAGAATAAGGGTCAAAGTTAAAGATGCAATGCTATGAAGCAGAAGTATGTCCTGATTGTGTTCACACTGCATGCAAATGTATGTACTTTGTAAGAGCAGCTGCAACTTGTATTAAAAGTCAAAAGGATGCAATTTGGAGCTGCAGTCTTGTTATTCAATTCCTTCATGTCCCTGAGGAAGAATAAGCAGGTTGCAAATGCATCTGGTTCTGGGAACTTAAAATACTTATCAACAATCATTACATATAAAGTGCGGCTCTATTTTAATAAAATTCGCCAGAGAACAACATTTAACATAACCTATCTTTATAAACGGATTTCTCTTAAGACCAAAGTAAAATGGTTTTCTTTTTTTTTTTATCGTTTGTGTCCCAGACATGCATAAACCTTGACTGCACCTGTGATTGAAAATCAAGGTAACGCAGTGTGGCACCGGTAATTGATGGAGATACCTGCTTGTATTCAGCTGTTCACTCACACAGGACGGTAATGTGGAAGAGGACACTTTACGGCGCACATTATCACGTCAAGTTTATTGAAGACTGAAATATTAACTGGAGCTGTTGTGCACGGCCATTATGATTTACACGTGCATAATTTCTCTGTCACTTCGGTGCGTTCGCTCAAGGCTGAGTGATTTGCACGGTTTGATAGAGGTGCTTAAGAGGTGCAACAAGGTGTAAAGCTGTCAGGAAAAGGCTAAAATATGTTGCTTATTGAACTTTATTATTGTAAATTAGATGTAAGTATTTTGTTGCTGTCCAGCATTACCCTCCATTATTCCCTTTATTTCCTACCTGTCAGTCTGTGCCAGGCTCTGACTCTCCTCTCACACCTCCTGCGTGACCTCCAAATTATTCTCGCCTGTTCCTGCCCATCTTTATTTTCCCTCCCTTCTGCTGAACTCCTATCATTTTTTACTCTCTCACGCAATCACTTTCCCTGCTTTCTGCATCACCTCTCGCTCTTCCTCTCCCCTTCCATTTCCCCCCTCCCCGTTTCTTTAATCGTTCTGTTTTCTGCTGAAGGTTACTTTTGCCTGCAGGGCTATGAAAATGTCAGAAAGGCCCACTCCATTTTCAGCTACGTAAATAGCCATTTCCCGCCAGAGCAAACCCACTTTCCCGGGTCTGACCTGCCACGTTGCACATCACACTTCCCACCTCTTCCTCTACACTATACCTGAGCACAGTAAAGTGGGGGTGGGGAATGAACGGCGCTCCCTCATTGCTTATCTGTCATTTCAACATAACAGACTGCTGTCATTGTCCTTTGTATTTATCTCCCTCTTGCTCTCCATTTTAACAGCCTGTGAGGGAAAAGCAACCCAGCAACATAAAATTCAAATGAAATCGCTCCCATTTGTTTAGGAATTAGCCAAAAAATACAGATATATGTTGTGATTAAAAGCTTGTTTTTAAGAGAAGCAGCAATAAATAGGCTGATAAAATACATAACCTACAACAATAGAAGGTGCACTATGTGATTTGTAATTTTCAGTACTCACAGCTTCTAATGGACAGGTAAATTTCTATTAATCATGTCTTGAAATAGGGTTGAAATATTCAAATATATTCACCAAAATATATGCAACAGCCATGTTGAAAAAAAAATGCTAATTGCACTTCCCAGGACTGACTAAAGAGCAGAAATGGACTTATTAACCTTGCCTAAAACCACTTTGTGCTCCACAACCTGAAACAGAATGTTCATGCCGTCATTATAATTTATCAGCACAGGAAGAAATATGGGAAAGTGTGTGTTCATTGAAAGACACAGAGAGAAGCACTTACAGTGTGAGAATGACAGAGAAAAGAGGCTTCTTGCCCTTCTTTAAGTCACCGAGAGCCTCAAATCAAATTTTGCTTCCATTAAAACTTTACTCTTTTTAACACTCGAGGGACCGACGCTCTTTAAAGGCTGAGTGAGTGTGTTTTGTGTAATTCTCCAAAGGTTTAGTGTTTTCTCTGAATTATAATAGAGCTCTCGATGCAGCGGTGAGAGGCAGCGTGGGCTTAGGAGGATGCTGTGGAAATTTTAAATCTGGACTTGTGCCCTGAGTCTTTTTTTTTTTTTTGCAAATAAATAAAATCCTCTTGTTTGGTGTCTTGTGTTTTTTTCCAAAATCATCTGCTTTTGCTTCCCTGTGTGTCGTCACACTTTGAGAGCAAGCACCCGCAGGTCATGCAAGGCTAGTTCATTTCCGTGTGCCATGTCCCAGAAAACTCTGACGTGCTGCCCGTCGCTCCCGTCCTCCTCCTCTTCGTCCCCGCGCTAACACTACTCCTGATCTTCTCTTTCAATTTCCTGCTGCTCCGCAAGACAATGGAGCGCTACATCAAAGGCGGGGGGTTTGATGGCTCACATCAGCGAAAAAGAAATCATTCACACACACACACTCCTCATCCAACAGTATTTGAACAGCTCACCATCTTTCAGCGCGCTTGCGACAGAGGTTATATTTTTTCTCAGAGGTTTTCTTTTTTGAAAAAAGTCAACGAAAAGCCGTTAAGTGCAAAGCATTTTCCAAAGAGTTTAATTCATTATTTCAGGAAACGTAAGGAATAGAGTTACGATGACAACAGAGAAAAGACAAATGTCCCATACACATATCACATCAAAAAGGCGTCAGGAGCACATTATGGTCTGAAATGATAATTTCTCGCAGTCTCATATTTTTTCCACCAGTATTCACACTGACAAGACAAAAGTGATTGATGCCAAAGCCTAACTACTGGTTTGGCACTGAATGAGACTGCAAAAGTACACATATATTTGCACAGACACATTGTGTGATAGAGCAGAAATAATAGGGAAATGATGCACACAGAAACATAATTGAATGGTCCAGATATAAAATTACTTCTGGATCCATTCAGGCTAATTTACCTTGGTTTACTCAGCGTTGTTCCCCTCTTAACAATGGATATAGTGAGTCAACGCTGTCAGTCTGGCACTGCCCTCCCACTGCGACTGAAAATGACTTTCAACAGCTTGATCGAATTAATTGGCTTGACTATGGGCAGAGGGGGGAATAGATAGACCATTAGCTATTGAAAGGGAAAAGATTGACAAGTGCGTTGTTTCTCAGGAATAATTGAGAGGGAGGACTGCAGCTGGAGGGAGAGTGAAGGGTACACAAAGAAAGCGGGCCTCAGATGAGGACAAAAGAATGGATTTTTTTTTGCAAAAATGAGCCTGCTTTGTTTCCTGTCCTTGGCAGGAGTCAGATGTTTTGCTGTACTCCATCTTGTGAAGCATGACTCCCTTTTCTCCTTAGACACAAAACCTATCATTTGGGCATTTGTGGATAGACGAGAGAAAAGCAGCTTTACCAGAGACAGGAATAGACATTTTGAGGGATGCGGAAAAAAGGGGGTGTGGTGGCAGCATGAAAAGTATTCAGCATGGACACATACGTTTTTTTGAGTGATATACTATATGTTCAGTGTATGATTAGATTTTATGAGAATATCCTAAACCATGAAAAACAACGGAAATGAAGATTAGGGCTTCCACAATGCCGCTGTTGTATACATTTAAGATGCATCAAAGGAAGACGGAGGAGATTTGTGCGACTGTGGATGAAACCGGAGCACCGTGGATACTGTGCATCCATACAGCTGCCTGTGTGAGGGTAGCTTGGAGGACAGGGCAGTGGCAGAGGTATGGAGCTCATTCTAATTGGATCTGTCAAAACTCGACAGCGGTTAATAAAGTGCCTCTATTAGGCAAAGCTGCAGCCCATGACCTGCGGTGTGATCGATGACTCTATTTGTTATTTTGCTGTTGTTGCCGCAGTCGTTTTTGTTAGTCATGATGACAAAGGAAATTTCGGAACAACTAGTTCCAAAATTTCAGGCAGTGACAAAAAAATAAAAATAACAGACCTCTAGTTTCTAAGTTGTCTATAAAAAAAAACTGTGGCCAGCAGATTTGAATAGTTCTCTGTTAGCTTGTTTGCTAAATGAACTAGCTAAGTTACCTCTGGCTGACTTTTTGATCCTTCCAGCGAAGGTTACAAAGCAAGAACACCGCAGAAAATGATCATCCTCCCCAAATTTATAGAAATGAAGACATTCTTGTTGTCTTGCAATTAGTCTGTCTTAGTTATACAAGCATAAGAAAAAGTGATTTCGCTCTGGCTATGTTCAAAAATAACCTAATTTGGCTGTTTAGGTCACATTTCCCATATAGTCAAACAAGACAGTGGTCTGTTTCATGCTTTACTGTTTGTATATTTTACTACTAATCTTAAAGAGAAAAAAGCTCTTAGGATAATGAGTGACCAGTGTGTTTACAAATGGAATAATATCAGTTTAGTCCCCTAGCATGCCATTGTTACTCTTTGCATTAAGCCACTGAGGTTTAATCTTTGTAAAACTTTTCAAAAGCTCAGGACAGTAATTATTTTCTGAATAATGTCATCGCTGTGTACAAGTATGCTCCACACATTTTTATGTTGTGGCTCAGAATCGGTTCACACTGTCAGCTGGACCAGAGGCAAGACAGGATTAACACCGCTGTGCATATTCAGAGGGTCGCCTACCACTTGGAAGTAACCTGGAAACTTAAAACCTTTCTGGCAGATGCACCAGGTGAGCGATTCAAACTGAACTGCAAAGGCACAGTCTCTGGGTCTTCTTCCAGCTCTTAAAATATATCCGTGTTTGAGCTCCATGCATGCTGCTGAAGCTTGTAGACAAATCCAGAGCTCGACAGACCTGCCATACCTGGTTGCGGTTTATAAGCTACGGTTGGACAACCACTGTCCGGGGGAGGGGGCTTGGCTTTTAGTTAACTCGTGGTCAGTTCATTTAAGTTCAACTTAAAAAAAACATCATTTTACTCATCCACAGTGATTTCTTTTGCAGCTTCTGTTGTAGAAACAATGAAAGTCAAAGGATTTTTGTCTCTTTAAAGAGGGATTCACTTTAAAAACTCTAAAAAAAGAATTTAAATGCTGTCAGATACAGTATCATGTTATGCAGGATAATCTGCATTCATTGTTGCTAAATTTGTCAGTATTTTCTCAATTTTTCTCTTCTCTAGAGTTCTACCCTTGACATTGCTGATTTGACCCCACGTTGCTGCCTTTTTCGAACAGTAATTCCAGTAATCTCTCGTTTTCCAGTTAAATTAACTCACACTGCTTAAAATATAAAATGTAAGTAAATCACTCTGAGGTTTGCAGAAGCCTTCGCTCTCCTTTGACTGGCTCAGATGGTAGAGAGGGATCAATACTTCGCTGTGGCAAAGCCTCATAAATCTGTAGAAATCTTTTTATGCTATATGAGCCATCTACTTATCTCTGGCTCCAACTGGTACACAGAAACAAGGCTTTTTTCTGGGTTTGACTGGGCTGCTCGGGGATCGTAACAGTGTTTATCAACTGGCCCTGTGAGACCGTCATGTCGCTGTTATCTCTCTCTCTGTTCACATCAGATTTCTGGGCGTCTGTCCTGTGTCCTGGCAAGGTTACCGATGATGAACGACTTCACTTTCGCTCGGCAGTATTTCTGCTTCAGGACATATGCTGCTGTTCCTTCCTCTCTAATTCAACCTCCCTCCTATGAATACCTCAAGGTATTCATAGCTCTCCTTATTCTCCTTTCTATAATCAACAGATTTTTTCTTTATGGTACCTCTCCTCTTTGCCCCCTCGATTTATTTTCAGCGCTTCTCTCCGTCTGTCAGATACATCATTTTACAAAACACTTTTTGGGCTGTTGTTGTCAATTTTTTTTCCTAACTTTTCTTTGGTATTTGAAACGGCAGACCTTGTGTCTAAGCCTTGACTGCCTCATACTATTGAGGTTTTCATGGCATAATCGATACCCTCAGCACTGACCTCAGGAATAGCCTTGTTATCGTTGAATGCCTTCGGCTTTCTCTTATGCGTTGGCAGCAGCCAATGAAAAGCTTCCCCGTCCTCGCTTTGAGAATAAAGACTCTCCCAACCGTCACACACACATTTACTGTCCTTCTCAGGCAAACAACTAAGCACATATTTGTGGTCTACGATGTTAAACTCATCCACAGTTACAGCGAGTGGTGGGTGTTGGGTTACAGTGTCTTTTCTAACACTAACAATCATTTCTGATACCAATAAATATGAGCAGTTTTTCATTTTTAATTCTGCAAAAAAAGTAAAATAATGAATGGAAACAGTGAACAATTGCATGTTTTCTAAAAAACCCAAACTTATGTGTACAATATCTGTTTTGTTTTGTTTTATCCAACCATCTGTCAAAAACCTGAAGATACTTGAGTTATTTATAAAAAATATACCAATTAAAAGCAGAAGCAGCTCATTTTTTATCAGCTTTTTATTTAATGATTGTTAAAGTTGGGCTGCAATTAACACTGGCATGAAAATAACTATGTTTTTGGTCCACAGCCTCGGAAAGTGGTGAAACATATTTATCATAATGTCCTAAAACACAAAGCAAGGACTACAATGACTTTTTTTTTGTTCAACCAGATGACAAAAACCCAAAAGTAAGAGATAAACAAGCATGTTTTTTAATATTTAAGAATGAAAACTATGACCTTTCAAGAATTTTAAGCAAAAAAAATGTTAAAACAATTAGCCCAATTGATAATAAATAGTTGTTGATTGAGTTCCTGATGATCAACCAGTTATTAAATTTCTTCAGCTCTTAATTAAAGATAATGATTATTTTGTCAAAAGACTAAGCAATGTTTCACCACTAATATCTTGGTTCAAGTGAAAGACTTAATTTGATTAAATTTATTCAATTAAGCACACAACATGTAATTACTGCCTCTATCTCTCAATCAAAACAATAAGAACAAAAATCATGTTTCATTGAGGTTGTGAAGTAGTGTGGGATCATGGGATTTGTTTTTTTCCACTGTAAAACAGCCACAGTCGCAGATGAACTGACTGAATTGAGCAGAAAAGTTCACAGATAAGATCTTGTATTGAAATATATTCACATAAGATTCAGTCACAACTTCCCTCCTCAGTCTTTGTCGCCCTGAAGCTTTTGACAGGTTACAAACAACTCGACAAACACACAACTCATAAAAACATGCAACAAAGATGCAGTCGTTTAGACGCTTTAATATGGAAGTGTTACATATTCACTCATTCTTCATCCACATTCGCACTCGCATGCAAACGTTACCACACGCAATCATCCTCTGGTGATCAGCACAGAGACGAGTAAATAAAAAACTGTGTGTCACATGAGTCCACAATAATCCCCACCAGCCTGAATGACTCAAAGCGACTCAACATGGATTAATAACAGGGATTAGAGTGACACAAACTGCAGTCAATGGTAGAGACAGAGGAAGGAGGACAGAGAGACACATTTATTGTAGTCCAAACCCCGAACCACTGCATCAAAAAAATATCTGAAGCACCATAATAATTACTTACGAACAGGACTGTCAACAGGCTGCTTCGTCAAAACATTTTGATGTGAGCTCTAATGTGAATTCTGCTGAAATGTTATTATGTTTTAAGGGCTAAAACACAGACAGCTGCAATTGGGTTTTTTTTTTTATTTCTTGTTCTTTTCAGCTCTTTTGCAAATGAAAGAGCAGAGCGATCTGCAAGTGGGGGACGTCAGAGAGCCTGATGAAGAACTTATTAGGAGTTCATTCTTTACTTTCTAGACTCTAGACTAATTGAGCAGGCAGTTATGTCAAAGGGAAGGGAAAGGCAAGACAGTTAGAAGCAGACAAAAGCCCAGACAGCAAAGACAAGCCTCTCTTTTGTCTGCTCTGTAATAAAGCATGAAATAGGCTGGTTAACTCGCTGACTGAGGCACCGACACCAGAGCTCGAGTCCACTTCAGAGAGCAACATCCTCAATCAAAGCAGACGTGCGACAACAAAGATACACCCTTTCCATACTATAATTGCTTTTATGTTGCCGCAAAAATACACACAAACCTGTTTTTTCAAGCATTTGGGTGTTAAAAGGGAATGTGGCGTGAAATTAAAATGTGGAGAGTAATGTTCTGTGTAAAAATTTAAAATACTCTTCGTTCTTAGCTATTTGGCTCCAGCCAAGACACAGCTGGCCTGACGGAGGTCAAATAGCATCACAAGGCGACGATGTCAAAGCTGTCCGCGCCTCCTCCAAACCAAAACTCCTCACACGTTTGACTTCCAGCAGCTTTGAACTATAAATAAGACGCAGGTGGTACACTAAACATCGTACAATAGGACAATGCAAATGTCACCAATCATGTTTCTGAAAGTAACCTGATCCACTGCTGTTCATGAGAGCGAAGCTTTGAAGTCCCGACGCCTCGACAAGAAAGACGACAAGCGAAGCAACAAGCTCTCAGACGACACCAGCAGCTGGCTGACAAGTCGAGCAGTCCCAGAGGAAATGCCCCTCCAGCCGACTGGCTCACCGCACTGTTGAGGTATTTGTGTCTGTCATTGTCTCTGTTTGTGTCCCTGTGTGAGTGTGTGTGTGTGTGTGTGTGTGTGTGTGAGGACTACACAAGCAGAAAGCAACTGGTCTTGCAGGTGGGACTTTTGTATGCAGCCAGGAAACACTGACCCTCGATGGGCTCTGTCATCCACTCCTAAAGGTCATCTCACCTTACTTATTTTATGCACAAAATATATACAATATTTCTATTAGGTGAGTTTTATCCAAATTTCCCATCATCCCTCTCAGACTTAAAAATAAAAAACCTTCACAAGACATTAATTTACAGTACAACAGTGCTATATTAAGGTGATGTGAGGTTGACAGCAACCTCAAAGGGATGGCAATGGAAATTTAAAGGTTGATTAAAAGGATGAAAGAGAAAATAAACATTTCTCACAAATAATATTTTTGATTTAGAGCCTTGTTCTCACTTCCCAATCTTCAGAGTCATTAGATCACTGTTTCATCAGATCACTACACAACTTTTTGTCCTTTGTCTGGAATCCTAAAGTTATTTGCGGTCGACAGAAAGTTTTGTCACATGAAAAATTACGCTGTCAACCTTGTTTGTTTGCTGGTTTGCAGCAAAAAAACAAGGAAGGAAAAACAAAAGGATCTTGGTAAGAGGATGGATTTAGATACGTGGGCAGAAAGGATCGTCTGTTCAGCGCAGAAAAAGTTGGTAGTAAATCAATATTTTAGCAATAAAAACTTTTAGCTGCCAGTTTGTGTTGTTGTTTGACGAGGTTATAAACACTGAAACTACACCATTGTGCTCCCTCTATGTAAATGATGCATGAAACGAGTGGGTTGAGAGAGCGTCTGCAGGTGACAGCAGAGAGCGTCTGGCCCCCAGACCTCTCCCTGCCACCACCACAAACTTAGCATGCCTGATATCTTGCTCTCATCTGCGAGGCATCGGTGAGCTCTCGGCGAGCTCTCAGATCTTTGAACCGTTCACATATACTGATTGTCGCTCAAGGGAGTGAGCGCCTATTTGCCTCTGATGGGGCTTTTATCTGCGATCTCCAAAAAAACTGTCGTCGAGTGGAAAATCAGAGCTATAATCCTGTCGTGTGAACTTGGCTTTAGGCTTGCTAGCAGCATGGCTTGTGGATGGCAAAGTTGGTCTGTCTTTCAGCTGTTCTGCCTCTCCACCACTTAGGTCAAGACTGAAATATCTTAACAACCATGAGTCCATTAAATTCTGTCCAAATATATTCATATTTTCCAGAGCATATGTTGATGATTCCCAGACTTTTTCTCAAGCACCACCAAGGGGCCGAGGTTTTCACTTAATGGAGTATTTCACCATGGTGAATAGGCCATAACTTTGGCATAAAACATTCAATGTTACTAGAGAAAGAGTTCTAATGATTTAAGCCCATTATTTAACCTTTGATTGTGAACCTTAAAACTTGAATTTGTTACCCACTTTAAGACCAAATGCCCTTAAAATAAATTAAAATCTCATAATCCTCAATTGTATTTAGTGCATTGTGTTAATTAGTGACTATATGTGACACTAGTTGTGAAATAAGATGGTGAAAATGTGAAAAATATCTGCGTATTGTTGCATGTTAGCATTGTCATTGCTAACATAACAGATGCTGATTTCATTATTTATCTGAGAGCACTGTGTCAAAGTTCAGCCTCACAGATCAACAAGCACAGCTGCAGAGACTTATTCCTGTCTCATTTCATACTTTTCCTTAATTTCTGCTATTTTTATGTTGTTTTTGTTGTTGTGGAGAACTGGATACTCTCACAACTTCAGGCATCTGAAAAGCCCTCAAAGCAAACAGTCTGAGAAGGAAAAAAAAACACTCTTTTGTTGAACTGCTCACAACTGCACTGAGAGCAAACCTGGGGATTTGGGAAGATTACATTTACTGATTAAAATTAAATTAACAACACAAACCCAATTCAAGGCTCAACACGGCAAATAACCTATTTGGGCAAGGTTGTTCCAGCAGAATGTGAAGCACCCGCTGGATAACAGATAAACTAATAACAGCCATGAGTTTTATCTTATGCAGATTAGCACTTAGGCTCAGCCATGTGGACTCTGAAGAGCAAGAGCAGCTTCGCCATCTTTAATCCGACAGGTAACCCTGTGCTGACTGCTGACAGATGTTTTGATTACACCTGAGGTACCTGAAATCACCTGGCCACGCGTCACGTGCGCAAACAAATTCAAGGCAACTTTCTGAATGGAAAAAAAACGGTCAGTATTTCTCTCTTGAGTGTCTGTATGTGTGTATTTGAGGAAGACAGGCACACATTCAGGGTCCCGACCGAGCTGTTTAACGTTACATGGTCGCCCATAATCACTGCTATAAAAGTAAAATGTGCAGGTAACAAATAAGCTGCCAAACGCATTATTAAACGACAAACACGCACCTGGTGCGGAGCTCCGGTTACTGTCAAAAGTGTGATCCCACGCTGCTCCTTAATCCCGCACTTTATCTCGTTATTAGTTTAATTTTTCGTGTTTGATGAGCTGGTTTAAATTCCACTGAAAATATCATGTTTTATGTCCGAAGATTTTATTATGAAAAGGTGTCCCCTCCTTCACGCGCAGGTCGCCAGGTAACCTCGCCTACGTTACCAGGAGCTAATTAGCCTAATGATTTGTCTATCCCAGGTAAAGGTGACACCCGGGCTAGAGCTCATATTAGGAGCGTTCCTGACTGCGGAAAAACAAGTAAGGCTAAAAGAGTTCAAAACCTTTCGAAGAAGATAGAAAATGTCAAGTTACTGAGTATTTCATTTGATTAATTATTATAGTTTTCCACAAAAAAGCAGCAAATACTCACATTTAGGAAGGTGATATTAGCAAAGTTTTAGACTTTTTTGCTTAAGAATTAAAAAAATAAGAAATTATCCGAATAATAATTTCTGTAATGTTTTCAGCTCTAATTTAGTTATTACTTTATTCAGTTTAAACATGTCCCATAAGAAAGGAAATCTCCATTTTTTCTATCAAAACATGCAGAAAAGCTCCATGTTTTTAAAAAAAACTTCTCTTACTGGTATTGTCATGTTGCAAATTTCCAACTTTGTGGCTGAATATTATTGAGATCCTACATGACATCAGTCTCTGACTGCTAAATGTGCTTCCCTGCATCAAGCCAAGGAATTTAGAAACTGGCTCATCTGGAGCTCATGTACTGTAGTGGATAGTACACATACAGTGATGACAGAGTGTGTGTGTTTGTGTGTGTGTGTGTGTGTGTGTGCCCTAGATACGGCGCAAAACCTAGCATGAAAGTGAGTAGCATCCCCTGCATTCACGCAGCACAACATGTTATCCTTTGCTCAACTACTCCAAGCTGCTTTGATTTCAGAAGAGAGCTAATTACAATTAAGATGCATGAGGTGCTGAGCTGGGAAGTAAAAGGAAGTAATCAGTGTTGATTATAGAGCCTGAGCCTGATCAGAGTAAATCATACACTGCACGGCTCCTCTCCGCCTGCCTGAATCTGAGTCAGGCATGACACCGGAACAGAGCCTGTTTTTAGTGTGATTACGTCCATGGCAGCACTACTCACTCCAGCTCTCTGCCAGATTTGAAAGGATTACGGTGCGTGTGACACAGTGAGGTTCACCTAATCATGCCATGCCCAGAGACACACACACACAAAAATGCATTGTGGGTCAGAAGTGAATATAAGCAGTACAGCTGCTAGCCCTACATTATTGCTTTTCTTGCCAATTCCCCAAGTTTCATAATCTGGGTACGTTTTTGGAAACTGCTTATTATAGCTAAAGCTGTGAATCTGTACGTCTCGCTTGATTTATGCGCGTAAACACAACAGCAAAATGAAACTGTAAATACTTAAAGCAAAGACTGTTTTCTGTGATTAGCTGTCTAAATCTGTCTGTTAGAGATTGCTTAAATCCAGCTTTAAGGGCTCTGAGAAACTGTAAAGTTATCCAGTAAAAGGCATCTTTGAAGCCAGTGTGTTAAATGAACATTTGCAAGTCTATTAAATCTGCTTCTCTCTGCAGACTGTTTAGATGGTGTTAAATGATCCGAGCTGAAATACATAACCCTGTATCGATCCAGTGATGCAGAAGCAGATAGTGAGCTGCGACAGTCAAAACATTTTAAAAACTACAAAAAAGGAGCTTTTTTTGCAGATATGGTGCCTTCAGGGACATCTCAGTGCATATACCTCTACATAAATGTACAGAGGCATACAAAAGAGCATTGTAAAAAGAAACAAGATATATCAGACCTGATGTACGGAAATATGTTGTTCTTTTCTGTGTTGACAAACTATATTTTTTTAAATATCATGCACATATATCCATAGGCTGTGACCAATCCTCCTGCACTGGGGGCAGAATTCTCAAGGGAATATCAGCAAAGTTTGGTGAGTGTGAATTTTCCACATTTTTACAGCAAATCTTGATACTCACTTCTCTAATCTCAGAGCCGTGGGCATCAGTTTGAGAAACCCCACTGAAGATTTCTACTCTGCCTTTATTCCCCATATTTATCAGATGCTACAGATGTAGGGTAGACTGACCAGTTTGTGACTTGGTTGGTTAATCAACACTGACACCTAGTGGCCAATAAAGGTAAAATAAGAACAAAAGGTCTATTTGGCATTTTTTAAGGTTATTTATTAAGATTTCATTTCATTTTTCATTTTAGTTTGTTTACATTTGCCATAATTAGTTGTCATAAAAAGCAATACATGTTTATGAAGCGACAATAAAAAGATCTTTAAAAGATGTCTTGTAATATTTGTAAGGAATACTGGTGAAACATAGATCCTATAATTTACATTTACAGCAACAGGATATCACCATACTGCAGACATATTTACATGTGTATGGTGTCTAGTAACATTTTTCAATTAAAAGCATTTAAAAATAGCTAAAAGAATTCAAGAAGAATCGTTTTATGATGACATGTCAAGTGTCTGTAAACGGTTAGAGTTCATGTCACGTCTAAGTTCATTCTGTGCTTTGTTTTTTGTGCGTGACTTCACTTTGCACGACAAAAAAAAGGAGAAGGAATAGACAAAAACAAAACATGCAGAGAGAGTCAGGACCTTGGGCGTAAACAAAGCCGTCATGCTAATTTCAAGCATGATCGATGCGTAATGGGTTTTAACACACTGCTGCCTCACTGGCCCGGCAGCACAAATTAATGCCAGTGCGTGTGGAGGGACTATTTTAAAAGCATGTGTTCGTATTTAAGCACCTCAAACAGTCCAGTGATAACTTACATAAAAGAGCCCTGGAATGAAAAAAAAAACATGGAGATGTGCAAGTAAAAAGGCGGTAAAAAAAAAAACCCTCAGATACTCCTGTTGGTGTCTCAGTACAAGATGTCGGGGAAGTTGTCCTCGCAGTATTCTTCGAAGTCGAAGGCCTCAGCAGTAAAAGTGACATCCTTCCACTTCTTTGGAGTGAGCCTGCCCTCAGGGGTATCCAGGGCGAAGTTTTTAATGGCCAGATTGGGCAGCAGGGCAATTCCCTTGTACTTGATCTCATATCCCCACTTCTGTTAATGTTAAAAAAGGATAAAAGTCAGATCCAAACATAAGCACCAGCATCAGTTTCTGTCAATGAACTGCCTGCATTTCAAAGTCTTTTTCTGAGTTTTTAATTAACATTTCGCACAGGTCTTACTTACATGGTTGCATTTGCCGTTACTGCAACTGATGATACACCCAGGCTCCCAGTCCTCGAAGGTCCTGTCCAAATGAACTTGTTCCCCAACTTTGTAGTGCCTCCTACGAGCAAAAACGAGCTATTTTTTTAGAGATTTAAAGACATTTTGTAAAGACTCTGGCTGTAAAACACTCTTAAATCACTCACTTAAAGTCACGGTTGACATTGACATAGTGCACGTTGTCAATGAGTTTGATGTCACTGCCAGAGGCCACGGGCTCCAAACAGTTTCGACACAAGAGTGTGACACTAGCAGCGGTATTGCGGCTTCTCTTCTCTGTTTTGCTCCTCTGTTCAACGATTTTGCGAATCACAGCCTCTTTTTGTAGCTCACTTATCTGGTGACGAAGCAGAATAAAAGCTGATTGCAGAAACACTGAGTTATTCGAGTAAAGGATGAAGATGGAAACGGTGCAACACCCTCACCTTCCTGTGGAACTCGTTGGGGCTCATATCCTGGACCTTAGCGATGGCTTTTGCAGTCAGCTCTTCCAGATACTCGTTGGTGAGCTCGCGACGCACCTCCTTCCCCCCTCTCTGGGCGACCACTGAATACTGGCTGTTTCTCGCCCTGGCGCGTCCGCTGGCCTGCTGCTGTGCAATCTCATTTGTGAGGAGTCCATAGCGTACCACAAGGTTGCATTCAGGGATGTCAAGGCCTTCCTCAGCCACGCTGGTGGAGATCAAGAGGTTGAGAGCACCCTGGCGGAAATTGCGGATCGTGTCCTTCTGCTCGTTCTACAAGGACAGTATGCATGTAAGGACAAAACAGAGACACATCTATAGATAATGTGTTGCTGAATTGGACTTGCTCAAAATGTATAGGTTTGGACTGTATATATCAGCTCACCTGTGTCATGTAGGTGATGCCATTGCCAGCACCGGTGAGGATGGCTGCCCTGATGCCAGCGTCCCGTAAGGCTCTGTTAGTGCGGACCCAGTCAATGAGGCAGTGGGTGCTTTTGCGTGTTTTGCTGAAGATGATCCCCCTTGATTGCATATTTGGACCAAACTGTTTGAGCAGAGTGCTCTCAAGTTTGAACATCTTTGGGTTCTCGAAGCGAGAATCCTGTGCCAGTTTCCTCAGCTCCACCTGATTCTCTGCAAAAACATGACGGTGATAAAATCAGTTTCTTTCATGTTGGGAAAAATCCGCCATACAATGCAAAAACATTTCTGGATTTCTACCTTGGAAAAGTCCCACCAGGAAGAAGTCTGTCCCATCAAATTCCCTATCGATCTTGGTGAGGTAGAAGTCCTCCAGGGATTGATAAGCATCCATCATTCGCAGGGTGTCATTGATGAGTAGGGCGTCGTTGTACTGTCTGAGGTGACGTGCACTCTCAGCAAGCAGTCTGTTGTCCTCTTTCACTCCTGATCCAAATATACATGAGTTATGTACGAGCATAAGCAGGAACATGTGCTATTTTTTTCCATCACAACCTACACAACGATAGTAATCCACTACAGGATCCAAAAAAAAAAAAGTGCTCTTACCTCGCTGGTCAAGAACCACCACATCAGCCTCGTACTCCTGTGTGCCGCACTCTCTCAGTCTGAAGTCTGAAGGGATGTTCATGAACTCATGGATCTGCCGCATCATCCACTTCACATGATCCCCAAATGGATCCTAACAGATCATTTAGAAGACATTTGTAATATTAGCATTTTTCTAATTGTTTTGATGGCTCGATGTGAGAAACTCCAGATGAAAATGAGTGAATGAAGACCAGTGGTTGCTTTCAGGTCATTTTGGATGTAAAGTCTCTATCAGGTGCATTTCCTTGTCTACCACAGGTTTGTTTTTGTCTGATAATTTTCCAAAATGTTTCCAGAATTAAAAGGAATGGTTAAAGTTAGCTTACCTCTTGCCTTTTCTCAACAATGTCAAAGGTCTTGATGGGTCTGGGCACCTTCTCCTTCAGCTCGGGGGCATAGTTTTTGGTTGAAACAATGGCTGAGTCCAGGTTGGCACAAATCTGAGGAAAAGGCAAAAGACGAGGAAGTATTAAAAGAGACCAGGAAGAAATGGAGATCAGGCAAACGCATTTTCGTGACAAATGAAGTGGTGATGAAGTGAACCCTGACCTGCAGTACATGCTCCACAGCATTTTCCAGGATCTTTGCGCCCCCTGTCCCCGGCGATGCAGTGAGACCCAGGATCTGTGGCAGTGGTCCCTCTCCTCTCAACTTTTTCTCCACATAGTGTCCCATGATCTTGTTGTAGACTGCCTCCTTGTTTGTGTGGTGACACTCATCAATGATCAGCAGAGTAATATCTGTAAGGAACCATGAGTGCATTAAGACAACAGTGCCCTCTTGTGGATCTTCTTGTCTATATAAAGGCAATTAGTAAACACATATCCTTAAAATCTAGGTCATGATTAAACTCGCTCACCGGAGAGCTCGACATGTTTGGTTTCCTCTGTGTTGATCAGAGCATTATACAAGATCTGTGCTGTGCAAATGACCACGTCTGACGCCTGCACCACTTTCCCAAAGAAGTCTTTTTCAACAGTGACTCCGCTGACTGCCATCAGCTTGTAGTCACGGTCCAGGTGAGGCTTGAACTCTTTGGTGTGATGTTGGTCTACGAGGTGAACCTGCAGCACAGGAGACAGTTTTTACAGTTTTCTGCTAAGCAGTTGTGAAAAAGTAATCTGTTTTATTATATTTATGGAAATGATCTGGACTCTGCCTGGCCTGTGCATGCTGCATACCTTGTTCACCAGAACCATAACCTTAGCGTTCTTTTTGGTCTCCAGGTGTCGTTTGGCCACATACACAGCAGCACGGGTCTTTCCTCCTCCCGTCGGCAGCCAAATAATTATGTTCTCTCCCTGAAGAGCCCTTTCCACCACTTCCTCCTGGTATGAATACAGTCCAAAATCTGCCATATTGCACTTTTTTCCCCTGTGTGAAAACAAATCAGAATTACACAGAATCCTCTTACTGTAGAAAAAAAGAGCCGGTACATTAAAACTCAGTTGCTCCTTTAAGTCTAGCTACATCGGACCTGCATGCTGAGTCATTGTTTATATCTCTAATATTTATCTCTAATCTTTTAGAAATAAGGTCAGCCTTTTTAAACTCACCAGTCAGCTGTGCGTTTGCAGCTTGTCCAAGTCCACAGCCAACACCAACATGAGTGCGGTGGAGGGGTTTTAAATATTATTTTGATCAGCTGTGTGACGTAGAATTAGGAAAACGAAAGTAAAGTTCCTGTGAGATCCCTACAGAGGGAGGCTGTGGAGGAACAACAGACAGTCCTTTTTGCAGTGACAAGAGAAGCAGGAACTATACTGATAAAAAAATGAATCCTTTACAACCGTTTTTTGAATAAAATCCTATCAAAACATGTTTTTATATTATCCAGTATATTATGATCTTTATAAATATTCTGTTAGCAGCTTACAGCTGAGGTGTTTTTATAGGGACCAATTAAAACCTTCTGAGCTTTTGATAAACCCTGACTGGGCCCCATCTGTTGTACGTGGTTGCGTCAGGAAAGCAAAACTTATGGTTGATGCCGGTGTTGGTGCAGGAAATCCCCACTGCTGTTTTAGTGTGAACTGATATAACTTTGATGTTTACTTGCCTCTGGTTATTTAGCAACTCGCTTGAGTTGCAAGTCAAGTTTTACAGGACTTGGGTACAGAAAGTATTTGGTAAAATAAACACTGAAACTGCATGAAGCTGTTCTGTTAAAGCATGTTTAACAATAAAGGATGTAATCAGAAATACTGTAAAATCACAGATTGGCAGCAGACACTTAATGAGTTAATGCTTTTCTCTTTGTGATAAAGTAATGAAGAATAACATCTTGTTAATAACTTCTGCAGCAACAAAGATTAAAAAAAAACATCCAGTCAAAAATAATGTCAATAACCTAAATAAAAAAATGTTTGCACATAACATTTCATAAAATGCTCAAATATTCCTGACACTTTATAAGCACAAAAAATTACATACTTAGGTTACGGTGCACTTTGGGCTTGAAACCCAGTATACCTCTGTAAAATGTTAAATTACATCTATATATATAAAGTGGCATGGAGAAAATGAAAAAGAAAAATATACATCCTGTGGTTACCTCCACCTGTACGGACATCACTCAAAAATTATGATGAGGAGTGATTGATAAAGTCGAGGCCTAAGGAAGACGGAAATGAGAAGAGATGACAGCACTGAGGGTGATGTCGCCCATTTTCTCAGGCAGTGCTGACATGCACTTTTCAATCACCTGAACAAATAGAAAAAACACTTATTAACTTCGAACTCTCTTCATATTTGCTCCAAAAGTTGAACTCAAACGAGCTGTATAACTCATCTCCTGCTTTAGCTGCTGCCTTAACAAACAACACTGCTGTAGCCCTCTGATTTCATGTGGCCCTTTAAATACATTTGGCAACCAGCTGCTGTTCAGTCCAGAGAAACAAAACCGAAAACTCTCACTGCACCAGCAGATGGGCCCGACTGAGGGAGGCTCTGGAGAAACAACAATGACTCATCACTTTGAAATGACAGTGGAAGCACAAACTTCACTTATGATAAATGAACAAACCCTTTATAATTTATTACTGAGCAATCTTATATTTATCTTTGTACCTGCTTGAAGTGGAAATGTTTGATTGAAACAAAAAAAAAGGAAAAGGCCTCCACCAACTTTATCTTGATAGGTTTTGCAGATAGTTCACCCTGACAGGCCCCTTCCTGCTTTTTTCAAGCATCAAGAAATCGAAACCTATGCTCTGCTGCTGTGCAAAAAAAAAGAGAAAAGATAAAAAGAAAAAAGAAAAACTTTTGGTACTAAAAAGAACAGTTTTTTTTCATAGATACATCATCAAGGCCACTATTTGGCTTTAGGTGCTATTAAGATCCACTATATAAGGTTGTAAATGTGTCCTGGCAGCTTATGATACAAATTTGTAACTATTAGGCCTTAATTTGGGGTAAATTTGGGTGGTTAAGGGACATTTTTTAATCTATTAGCTCTGGGAGAACTGGTGTGCTTATGATGCAATGAGATATAAGATGTTTCTATCGGTGCAACTATTACTTTAGTCAGTTCACATGACCTCAAATGTCAATTGGATATCTCTCCATCTTGAATCCCTTTTATTTATTTTTTCCTCACTTGAACAAAGTCATGAGAGAGAGAGGGGAATTGTGCTGTAATTGGTGCTAAAATGTTTGATATGGTGCCTTTAATGCAATTATCATTGTATCTTTTCCCACAGCATGAACAAGTTTGTTCTTTTTATGATTATTTTCTTGGTAAATCTTGTCATAACGATATCATATGAAGTCAAGAGTAAAAGGCAAATCACCTTTTTAAGTATTTGTTTGTGTCATTAAGTCAGAAATCCCAGAAGTCCTGATCAAGTTCTGACAGGAGTTACAGACAGGTGACTCATGGCTTCACCTGTCTGTCTTTTTCCCCTTTTTTCCAATGTAACTGGAAGTTAATAACCACAGGCACATTTAAGAACTGTTTATTAAAAACAACTTTATTGTCATGAACAGTATAACAGTTACAGTAAATGGCATTTATACCATAACTAGACACAGTAGCCATCCTCAACAGGTGGAAAATTAACTCGGACTGACCATTTTAAGAAGATCTGTAATGCAGCATAGGTAGATTGAGCAAGAAGTACGCAACTGACAACCCTGAATAAATGCAACACTGACATCACTTCAGTAATTCAAAGCTAGTCATGATTCAAGTACAAAATAACCACACTCACACACACGCAAACACAAGTCAATGGAAAAAATTCAACAAGCAGGCTCAACCAGTATTTGACAGTTACTTCCATTAGAAGAAGTGGATGCGTCTGAGGAAGCACTCCGTTTGACACCGGCTGCTCAACAAGGACATGTGTTTAACAGTTCATTACAATGTTGGTAACACTGTGAAAAACCGAAACCAAAGTGGCTGAAAAGTGGAGTTTTTTCATAAATTCTAATTGTAAACTGTCAGCCATGCATTAACACCCACTACAGCAAGTGTTGTGTTATAAATAAACCAGAGTTTTTTGGTTTTTTTTCTCTAAAAAAAACCAGAACCAACATGAGATCTGTTGATTAACTTTTCCTCCGCCACATTCAGGTCAAACTATCCAGTAAACCTGTAACCGCCACAAACATGTGGCTGCACACGAACTAAACTACTTAGCATGTGTGTGTGTGGAAGTGACTGTACTACAGAGTCTAGCTAACAGAACAACAACAGCATCACCTGCAAGCACAATAAAAAGAGCTATGCTAATGTGTGACCTCATCCTAAATGGTTTGGAATAAAACCCTGCCAGTGGAAAATGGTGTATAAACAGTATTTATTATATTAACTGTACAAATAACTATCTATTATGTTGTTGTCGACATGAAAACAACAATGTTTTCTTGAAGGCAACGATCGGGGAAATTATTTTGTGTAGCACACATGTGCTGGAAATATTTGATGCCCAGTCCATCACCAGCAGTACCTCAAACTACTCAAGAGTAGCTGCAACAACAATTATTTTATTGTTTATATGGTATGTTTTTATGAACCATCATTTGTTTGGAATCGTTGATGAAGCCCAAATGATACATAATTTCCTTTGTTTCTGACCAATAATCAAAAACTATTTTAGGATACTCGATATACCGTATTTCCTTAAATAAAACTCAGATCATTAAAAATGGCTGCAGGAGGGTCAGGGTATTATTGACACAAACAAATAGAAATTTATTTTAAATAAAGGCCATGGTGGAGAAAAAAAACAAAAAAAATTTGTCTTTTAAATATACTGCCTCTTGTTTTGTTTTTGAAATGACACTTGGTAATTGTGCAATGCTACATAGCACTGCATTATTAACAAGCCAGTTTACAAAGAGGAGAGACATGCAGAGATGCTACAGCCATCAGAAAGTTCTGTGTGAAGTACAACAATAAATAACAAATGAGAAGCAGTGTGAACTGCCAGGTGAAGCTAACATATCACAGTCAGCATTAACTTTACAGGAGACCTGTCTGCTGGACAAAACCAGATGAAATCAGTTTAACGGTAAACGTGCAAAGCAGTGTATTCTGGCCTGAAATGCTCATTCTCAGTGTTAATGTTGCATTTCAGTCACTGCCTCATATACGTTATGGCCTGGTCAGTACTTAAGGAAATACGGTACGCTGGAATAAAAAGAACAAAAAAAAAACATTCCTCACTTTTGGTGAGGTAAAGCCAGCAAAGTTTCAAACGCTGTTGCATTCATGAATGTTTTTAATAATTTTTCTTCAATCGACTAATTAAATAGTTTTAAAACTACTCAAGAGTCAAGTACTGCCCATCTTTC
The DNA here is from genome assembly GCA_029814665.1 of Acanthurus lineatus. Lineage (NCBI taxonomy): Eukaryota > Metazoa > Chordata > Actinopteri > Acanthuriformes > Acanthuridae > Acanthurus > Acanthurus lineatus. The sequence continues at coordinate 5,576,404 of JAPZDV010000009.1, forward strand.
CATGCCAAGTGTTTTAAGGATTTAACTCCTTAAAAAACGTTTCTCTTCAAACCTATGAAGATGGCTGGGATGTTCAAGTGTCTGTCAGTAACGGAAGGCAACGTGGCTTTAGGTCCCAAGGTCCAGTTTTCAGTGAAAAGAACTCTACACTACTTATAATCTGCTCGAGTGACGACTCTTTAGCAAACTGGAATGAGTAAATGTCATTAAATGTGACAAAACCAGGTCAATCGTACAATAAATAATGCTGGAAAGTGTGGAATTGGTTATAACTTGGACCTATAACTTTGGTACATTTAATGAAATATGTATATGAAGATTATTACCCTCTGCGAGTAGCGGAAAAGAGAACATGACAGGAGATAACTTTGAGGGGAAAGGTAATGCCATTTGGACACTTTGTAATGCTCAGCTGGCTCGTATATTTTCAAAAAAAAACCCTCTGGTATGTTTGTTCAAGTCCGACAATTCCCTCGTAAAATCTGTCAGTCGTGTACATACCTTTTTATTAACTCAGATATGACAAGAGCTAGCCATGATGTCCTTGTGATCTGCCCCAGCTTGGCGTGTGACCACGGTGAAAGTCACGGCTCGGCTGTAAAGAAATGGGTAAGTAATTCTATGGCTGAGTTCATTTCTCAATCAGGCCTCCATCTTTTAATTTAAAGTAGAAGAACTTCTCCAAGGTGTTGGCACACTTGCAGTACTCGCTGTCTGGAGGGTTGTACTCGCGACAGTTGGTGATGATTCGCTGCAGGTCGGCGATGAAGAGCTTCTTGGTCACATAGTATCTATTCTTCAGTCTCTCTGTCATGGTCTTCAGGTCTGCAATGACGGAAAAAAAGGGGAAGAGAACAACAATCAACGTGGATTAATTATCAATAAATGAACAGTTTGTGTGATGTGTGCAGGACTGGACAAATATAATTGGAAAAAATAAGAAAAAAGGATGCTAGCTCACCGATGGGGAAGCGGATGATCTCATAATAATCTGGAGCCTCTGATTTTTTTACCGGTTCCATGAAGGGCCAGGCGTCAGGGTGAGTCTGTTGAGAAAAAGTGCTCATTTGTTTCCACTCCTGTGGTATCTGTATTTTTGTGTGTGACTTTGTGGTTTGTACAGGTGACCCTCACCTTTATCTGAGCCAAAAGGTTCTTCAACATATTGTATAACACATCAGGATCCTTCACCTCTTTCCTGCAAAACATGTGATATGAATGACAAATTAATACAATTTAACTAAACTTGGAACTTAGACTGTAGAAAAAAATGAGCTCTTCTGAGGTCCACAGGGCAAAAATCTGATCACAGCGATCTCTTGTATAGATCAGAGGAAGCATGATTTCCTCTACCTCAGGCAAAAAACACAGCAAACACCCTTCTTATATGTAGAAATTTTAGTCTCTTCTTAATTCTCCCAAGTGGCAGTATCAAGATTAACACTGTAATAGGCGAGTACACAAAAAACCTGATCATTAAAACAACAAAACAAAGCATTTCAACAAGTAATAAATAATAAACAAATTACCCCTTGTCCTTGTTACTGGGTTTCCAGCCTGTCTCTCCTGGAAGAAAAAAAGACATTTAAATCACTTGATAATGCTGATTTTTAATGTGTTGTCATTGCACACAAACCAAACACTTACTTATGCCTGGAATGCTCTCTACTGGTATTTGTCGCACTCCCTCTTTGAAGCAGGTGAGACCGGGGTAAACCTTCCTGATCTGACTCTGCTTCCTCTCAATCAGCTTCTTAATAATCTGTGAGAACATTTAGGATTAATCAGGCATTAAAAACAAGACAAGAAGAGCAGAAAACACATTTATGTCGCAGAAGAAGCAGATCTCACAGCCTCACACACCTCCTTCTGTCTCTTTATGATATGAGAGAGCTCGGTGTAGGGGATTCTGGGGTTCAGCTCACACTCCATGAGGGTCGCTCCCTCGTAGTCTTTGATGTATCCCAGGTACCGACTCTTCGACACTTTGATGTCTTTGGAAAAGCCCTGAAAGGAAGGAACAAATTACTGCCAGGACAGCAAGGAGGGAGATGACAGGAGCACAGCTAATGTACGGGTCACCGCGGCTCTACCTGCTTCTTGAAGTAGCCAATGGCGTACTCGTCAGCGTAGGTGAGGAAATAGAGGATGTTGTGTTTGATGTGATACTCCTTAAGGTGGTTCATCAGGTGGGTGCCATAGCCCTGACATTGAAAAGAGCAGAAAGAAGACAATGTCATAAAAAGGCACGGTGGAGTGGCTTTAAGGTAACGGACGACTGGGAAAAAGTACTGTCTGTTTGTTTAAATAAACATTTTATGAGGATGAAAGTGTAATTGATGAGTTTGGCCATGTTTGTGCAGAAGAACTGAGGTTTCACCGTATGAAAACTGTGTTTAATAAAACAGGCATCATAATTAAAAAAATGGTAGTTGTCTTTACTGTAATTAAAAGTGAGTATGAGAACGTTTTGTGTCCACCAGAGGTCATCATTCAGTTGGTGGTGTTGTAGTAAAAATGAACTTACTGAAATCTGATAATTGCATCTTGGATTGTTAGTGAATCATTCTGACTTATGAGCTTTCAGTATCATCAGCACTGTAAATGGATGTTTTCCTGCATCCTACTAGTAAAGGGCTCAGCAAAACATCTACAGAGTTACAAGATTGTTTTCATTTATCTGTGAGCCCTTTGGATCTTAATTAATTCAAAACCATCAAAACATATCATGGCCTCAGGTCACTGAGGAGAAAATTAGGTGTGAAAGAAGCTTCTACGAATGAGCGGATGAATGATTGGTGTATTTGTCGGCTCCCTAAGAGTGTTATTATGTACCTTAACTTGCTCATTGGATGTGACGGCACAGAACACGATCTCCGTGAAGCCCTGAGTGGGGAACATCCTAAAACAGATGCCACCGATGACGCGGCCATCTTTGATGAGGGCGAGGGTTTTGTGCTTCCTGTGAAAGTTGGAGACATCAGAACAGGGCGCAGTAATCCGATGACATGAGGTATGAGAGCGTCTACTTACGGGTCAAACACCAGCCGTGTGATGTACTCTTTGGGCATGCGAGGTAACTGATGAGAGAAGACGTTCTGCAGGCCAACAAGCCACATCAGGATCTTCTTGTTGGACTTCTGGGAGAGCGAGTTACCAATAACATGGAACTCTATTATTCCCCGCCTCTCCTCCAGCCTGGCAGTCTCGTCACGGGCAGCGTTTGGCGTCAGCAGATTAGTCTAAGAAAACAAACACACTGTTGTAATACAACATAGGACATGACCTTTCTCCCCTCACAAGCCACCTGAGACGGAACAGCTGACCTCTGGTCCGAGCATTGCAGCAGGGTCAGTGATGGTCATCATGACTTCATTGACCAGCTCCATGGGAATGTCTCCCATCACACGGATCCTCTTGGCATCCTCCAGGGTCAGCGCCTCTGGAAGTTTACGTTTCTCTCCTGAACAGACAGTCACATCATTCAGATCGAAGCAATGAGAGGAAACAGCCAACAGAAACCCTAAAGACCTCTGAGAGAAAGTTTCAGTTAGCAGTAAGTGCTGGTTTTTACCAGTCAAACCTGATTGTGTTTGACATATTAATATCTCTCTGGTCATAACATCTGATTAAAAGAATTCCCTCTGAGCACAACTGGAATTGAATTGTAAATAAAATTTTTATTTATTGTTCAGGTGTTAGCTGAGTCACTGGTTAATATTTCATCGTTTAATTTTGCTAATTAAATGCTCTGCTTTCAAAAAATGAGAAAAAACAAAGAATTTAAATGGTATGTAGGCGCGTTTTTCTGTTTAACAAGGAGAACAAGTGCAATTATTTCAAGATTAGTTCCCTTCTTGGCATTTTGTGTGTTTATTTTGTTTATACATTAGGCTTAAAAGATGTAGTATGGAGATGTAATGGAGAGACAAAGGAGCAGTGCTCACAGACCTGTGATGGGCTCTGCTCCTCCAGTGTCCATGCTGCCCAGAGAGGAGATGCTGCTCAGACCCTTGGGCAGGGCAGGAGAGCCGGACACTGCAGCAGGACTGATCACTGCAACGGAGAGACAGCAAGGTACAGATCAGAGTTGTACTTATTAAACCTATAGTCTATTATTTCATGCAGTTAATTTGACTACAGTTTAAAACCTGAATTATAAGATGTCCCTATCTGGTCCCACATGACTAAAACTTCTCAAAGCTAATCGCCCATGAGGCCGTACAAACCGCCTCACCTGTCTGATGTCCCAGCTGTGTGCCGTCAGAGGCCGGCATGGTGAAGTCAGCCTCCCAGATGGGTGAATTCTCACCATAGATTTCCTCCTCCAGCATGGACAAGAACCTGATGCCATTTAGTGTAAAATGATGAAAGCACAGCTGAGACAAGACAAGCTAACACATCCGGGCTCTGCAGGGGAACTATGGTAATGAATAAACTTGAATATATCAGAAATGTATTACTTTTTTCCTAATTTAAAAGAAGCTCCAAAAACCGAGAAAAAGTCTAAAAGATGATTATGGTTGAATCTATTCTCTGTTCCAAGAAAAGGCTGCCCTTACTTGGGAAAGTGTGTGAGGATGAGTGTGCGTTTCTCTGGTAGCAGTTTGTCCTTCTCCACCCTGAACTTCTCCAGGAGCTGGCGTCGAGTCACGGTGAAGATGGACTTGAGCAAGCTGCGGCCGAACACGTGAGTGGTTTCATAGCGTGGCAGGCTGTCGTTACTCTGGGGAACATGGCAGTAGCACAGCCACCTGGGAGTGGTGAAGAAAAAAAAAAAAGCACTGTTATTGCACAATCTGACATCAGCATCCAACACAGAAATCTAACAGGTAAAAGCTTGTTCCTGCTCACACACCTGGTGTAGTCCACTTTGTACGCCGTCCCATCGTCTTTCTGGGTGCGCTGGCGGTACTGCGTCGGTGTCTCCAGCTTCCAGTAATTTAGGCACAAGAGGAACATCTTTGACAGCTCAAACATGGTCTGCCTTTCCTTTGGTGCCAAATGGCTGAACTTATACTGAACAAAATTCAAAACCCCCTTTGGAGAAAAAGACAACAAATGATTTTTAAAAAGAGGCAGTAGAAAAAGAAGAGAAGCAGAGTAATCTTAATGTGTAATGTGACTTTGCAGCATCCTGGCATGAATCTTGGATGTATAACACTGAAAGAAAGTGCAAGACCCTATGAGAAGTTTGCACATCTTTAGAGACAGGCAGTACAATCCTGTTGCCTTTTAAGCTGCTGCCAAACAACAGGAAACAACTAAATGCTCTAAGTTTCACATCCACCTGCTCAATGTTGGGCTTCTCAAAGGGTGGACTTCCAAGGGATCCCTCAACCACTGGCTGGCTCATCTGCAGGATGCATTTCCTCAGCAGCTACAGGAAATTTATGGAGGAAAAGAGAACAATGTTGACACTTGCAACAGGGTTAAATAAATACGCAAACTGACTTGTGGCTAGTAGGAAGGCTATTTCACCTGTGAAACTGACATGAGATAGACTTCTGCATACCTTAAAAAGGTAGAAGTAGACCTGTTTGGTGTCAGTGTCCTCCTCCTTATGTACAGACATAAAAAGGTTCTCCACATCCACCACCATCCCCAACAGCCTGTTAATCTCGTCCTCAGACACATTCTCCAAGTGGGAAACATGATCAGCTGTAAGCAAGGCAATAATTAAACATACATGAGGCTAAGTCAAAAAACACAAACATATAGGCTTTCAAACAACAAGGAGTCCCTGCAACGGTGCTTTATTTGATATTTAGAGGAGGGCTGGGGTGTAGTGGATTTTAAGAGGAGGCTGGTTGGTTAGTTTGTACCCAGAGCATGTCCACAGCTGCGGCACGGCTCGCTCAGGCTGGCTGCTTGCTGTTGCAGGTCCATACGTGTGGCTGATGGAGGATTTGGGTTCTTCCATCCATTGCATTTGCATGTGTCAATAGCCTGAAGAGCAAAAAAAAATATCTATATGTGCAACATCAAATAAAGAAAGTGAAACAGTGATTCGGCTGCTGTTTTTATGCGTCAGTGAATGACTGGACAGTTAATTTCAGCTAGCAGGTAATTCATGCATCTTCAGAGATTTAATGTGAATGACACAAGTTTCCGGACAGCTGTCTTGCTAGCTAGCTAGCTAAAAACAAAAGTTAACAATTGCGTCAGGTTATTACGCTGTTCGCTTGTTTTTCTTTGCGGTGCCTTAACTGCGCTACCATCTGCTGCCCCACGTACACTAATGCTAGTTCTACCGAGGAGTGCTTTGTTGTGGTGAACTTTGGCTAGCTAAGCTAGCTACCTTGCATGCGGAGAATACGCCAAGTTTCTCGAGCTTTTTCGCCCGTGGGAAAGATCGGACTTGGGCTTTCTTCTGGCTTGCACGCTGTTGCTGGCTTAGTCCCGGTCTGGCCGGATCGCTATTGCCTGAGCCGGAGCCTGTCGCGGCAGTACTGGACCCAGCCGACCCAGCTGACTGGGCTTGGAGAAGCCGGGGTTGCAAGGCCTGCGCCGCCGGGTCCGACATATCCACGCTGCTACACTCGCTTGCTCTGCTCCCGTTTAGCTCATATGCTGCCTTCAAGTGCTGTTCGCACAATTGGAAAACGGAGGACAGCGGTAATGTCAGAAGTGATTTTTAATGGATACAGTGGTGCTGAGAACGCATATTAAAGGACGCAGAGACCACACAGAAAAAATAATGCCCCAAACAGACTTTTCACACGCTGTATCTGATTTTTTTAAAAGAAATATACAACCAGATGTATTTATTTCTCGCTTCGACATCCCAAAAATACGTGACCACAAGGTATTTTTACACCTGCTGGCAGAATCATCCTTGTTGCCGTTATTATTATATTAATCTTGTTTAATACACCTGATCTGATTTTTTTTTCTTGAATATCATTATCGGAAATTTTGGTACGCCATTAATTCTACTTTGAATTCACCTTATAGTGAGTTCAGCGCCCTCCTGTGGTCATAGTACGATAGTATTCTCCGGGCTGTATTAAAAGTTGTTCACTATTCAGTTTGGTAACTTGTACTTGGTCAAGTGAAGTGGCTTTGGGTATGTCATGAAATAAGAACAAGAGGCTGCTGATACCTTCAGTTGCCCGAGTCCGTGTGCCCTCCAGTGGTGAAAGTCGTGTACTGCAGCACAACTTTAAATCAACCCAAGCGGTATCCGGCGGAATCCCAATGTCACTTCCGGCTGTAACCCTTTCAAATTAAGACGATCTTTTAAGCACCCAAAGCAATATGAAAAAAAAAATAACTGCGCTTTTTAAAATTTTTTTCTTAATTTTTTAAATGATTACTGTCTGAATACAACTCCAATTTTACATTCTTAGGGAAATAAAGAATTTAATTTTTATTAATTTCTTTGAAAATTTTTAAATAATGTTCAAAATTATCTTCATTCAAAATATGTACATTAAAAATGTATTTTATTAGTCCTTCACAATGTAATGGATTCCAATACACCCTCTGCAATAAATGTAAGCTTTCTCTGTTGTCTGTTAAATAATAAAAGCAATACTGTGTCTTTCATATAATCCTCAGGGTGCCAGTGTCGCACGTCAGATAAAAAGCAACACATCTCAGCTGCAGTAAAGGTTATGAGTAATATAGTAATACTGAACATAAGGTGTAGATCCAAATGTAATTATAATCGCTTTTATTTTATTTTAATATTTAGATTCTAGTCTTTTTTAAATGTTTAACTAAAATATTAAAAGATGAAATGATTCAACAGTCAAACAAAAATAATACCTTCCCGTCATTTATTGGTAAAATTACATTTTCTTCTTCTCTACCCATGACCCCACCCCTCCCCATTATCCCCACCAAGCAGCAGTGGCTGCTGTGCAGGTACTGTTGTGCTAGTTGTTTATGCCATAACAGGATGATAATGCTATTGAAAGCAGTCCCTCCCTGATATGAACAGTAAAAACAGAGAGAGAAAAGAAAAAGAAAAGATGACAATAGCAATGATAATTTCAATTCACAAAGATGATGAGACAGAACCAGTGCATTTAATACCATAGATCTCCAGAAAAAAATTAAGACATAAAAAAATCCATTGCAAAATAAGGTTAACAAAACATTATGTAGAGATTGGGAAGATATTGTTTTGACAATAACTACTGATTGATTATTAACTTGAAAAGTCTGATACGAATACAGCAATGTTGTCAATACACAGTTCTGATTTTGGTCAAGAAAACAAATCTTGCTTCATGTATTTGCAATTGTACAACAATGATTCAAAAACATTACATTAATGCTAGAATTACTCATGGGTGACAATGTTAATAAAGTTCTATTCACTGTATATGGTATGATAACATAGATGGATGATTGTAAAACCTTACAGTCTAGGCTTTATAATCATACTGAACAGCCTGTGTCAAGAGAAGTTGAAGTAATAATAATAGTGATAACAATAACAATGTAATAATTCAATCTACACAGCTCTATCAAGAAGGAAATATGTCCATTCCCGTTCTCCTGTCAGGAACCTCCCCTCTTTATCTTTTCCAGGACGCTGACCAGGAACAAGACAGAAAAGTGAAGGACTGCTGCATGCACCTGGACTGGAGTTTTAACAGTGTCATAAGACCATGATGGAAATACTTTAGAAATTCACGGTGCATGGGAAAGCAGGGGGTAAAAGAGAAAGGACAGGGCCAGTAAGCCTGTTTATATTCCTTGCTGTTTGTTATTTTTTTCCTCTACACAAATACAGAAACAAAGGTGAGCGAGATGGCCCTATTAAGAGCCATTGGTAATGACTTATCTTTTTTTTTCTTCTTCCACAAATGGGACTTTTTCTTCTTCCACAAATGGGACAATTTTTTTTTTTTTTTATCCCTAAGGTGACGTCAAGTGTCCATCATCAATAGAGAGGTCATGGATTGGCAAGTCCTAAGGTTAAAACTTGATTCTGTAAATAAGCCTGTGGGTTGATTTCTTGGTCTGTTGGTTGGATCATCAGCTGGAACCGTCAGTGGGATCTGGCAGTTTACTGGCCAGTGGACTCAATTTCCAAACAGTTTATTGGTGCTGTGTTGCTTAGAGGGTAGTTGGTCCGACCGTGGCTAGGTGTGACCGATGGGACATTGTTTTGACAGCTGGCTAATTTCTGGTCTGGTTGATCGAAGCTGTAGATTGGTTGGATCAGCTGACTCATTGTTGGTAGCTAGTTCCCACCCCCACAGCACTGGCCACTTCTGCCCTGTGGTGCAGCTTCCTGCAGGTCCACACCAACTCGGGTTCGTCCACCAGCGCCTGCTCCACCCTGAGGCTCGTTCTTAGGAAGCTTCTTGGCTGTTTCAATCAGGAATACATTGAATGAATTTCTGCACTGTGGTAACATGGCAGCAAGGCTGCAACAAATGACTAATTTCATTGATGAATAATCTGCCGAATTTTGTCAAAATAGTTTTGGCTATATAGAATAGGAAAAGAGTGAAAACAAAATGATTAACTGATTAATCAAGAAATGACCTTCCTGATTATACATTAATGAAAATAATGGTTGATAAGCTCTACAGTCAGTGAAACATGTCCTTGTTAGTTGTGAGGAGAACCTACCTATAGCCATAAAAATCTCATTGACATTCATAGCAGTCTTGGCTGAAGTCTCCATGAAGAGCAAACTGTTGTCATCTGCATATGCTTGTGCTTCCTACAGAAAATATACAACAGAGTAACAGATAAATTGACTGTAATATTAATTTATATTAAGGATTTCATGGTGATCCTCAATTAAATTCCTCTTTACCTGGAAATCTACGGCTCTCTTGTTGGCCAGATCTGCTTTGTTTCCTGCCAGTGCAATAACAATATTCGGGCTTGCTTGTCGCTGCAGCTCCTTCACCCAGTTCTTTGCACGTGTGAATGTATCCTAAAAGAAAATAATACAACGTGCATAATCATGTGATGCAGCAGTGCTTTCAAACTTTAAATCCCCGATGCAAGTTTTGCATAGTCAAAGAGCAAAGGTCTGTAGCTGTCTCATGAAGTAAGCAATCATCAACCCAAGCTGGAAGACAAGGGTCAGCGAACGAATGACATAACACTTTAGGCTGTCTTAGCTAATGCCCCTAAAAAGTCTGTGTAGCTTACTGTGTTGGTGATGTCGTAGACCACAATGGCGGCCTGGGCTCCCCTGTAGTACATGGGAGCCAAGCTGTGATACCGTTCCTGCCCTGCAGTGTCCCAGATCTCAAACTTGACTGTTGTATCATCCAAACATACTGTCTGTGTGAGGAAGGCAGCTGGAAATAGAGGAGTAATATAATGGGTTAAGACTTAAAGAAAAACAAAAAATTATCAGAACTATTTTGTGGTGTTATTGTGCTATATCAACCAAACAGGCAATACGGTCCAGCATTAATGTAGATGGAAATACTCAAAGGAGAAGACAATTTAAGGTTTACAGTGAGACCATATTTAAGCACATGAAGAGGCGGCACAAGGGCATACAACTCGCTTAAACAGCTGAATATCACATGACAGAGGAAACTGAGCACTCACTTGCAAAGCACATATTTTAAAGCTTTGTAATCTTTGACCACAAGTTCAGTAGAATAGAAAACATGCTGACTCGTTGAGTCTCTGGGGAGCGTGCGCACTAAGCATCCTGTCTCTACATCCTAAGGCCACATTACTCATACGATTTAGGAAACTTGGAAATGTGGCTGCAACATAAAACAAAAAGAAATGAAAAAAAGAAATGAAAAAGAAAGAGTTTTTCTAGTTCATATATTAATGTCTTGAGAGCGTTTTATCAGATCGTTAAGCTCAATGATTATGAGATGGAGTCAACCACTAGAGCTTAAATAATAAAATGATGAAAAGAAAATTAACCAAAAAACTATTCTGATACTTTTTTCCCTATTAAACATACTAAGCATTTAGTTCCTGCTCTTCCACAGTGACCATTTGCTGATTTTCTCTGTTTACCATCAGTGTGTCCAAATTTTTGAGTTTGGACATGCACTGTCCTCTTAGACTTTGAAAAACATCTTGTAATTAAAACAATTAACCCAGATAACAATCAGCAGATGAATATGAAATGCAAATAACTGATACTAGCAACCTTATCTACAAGGAACACAAGTTATAAGGAATTTCCTTGACTGATTGTCGACCATAGATCATAACAGACAGATGATTCGTCCAATCACCTGCAAAGTTTTTTTTTTAAATTGCCAGCCCTTTACAAACAGCTTCAGTGGAATGCTTTCCTGATAAATCTGTGAAGGAAACCACCTGGCTGGCATCAATAATTTACTTTTATTATTAACCTACTTAGACAGATTTGTTTATTTACCAACAAACCTCTGTAAAACCACCATTGAGTGCTGAGGCTGTGGGAAAGATTAGGAAGGATAAAGGTGAATTAAAAAAATAATGGAGAACAAGTTTAGTCCTGGAAGTCAACAGCTCCAGTGGAACCTGTCACTGTAGTTTTTCCAGCTGGACTGAGGATTTTCATTTAACATCCCAGTTAAAAGTTTCCTTGTGAAGCCTCCAAGCTGTGGTCACTGCAATGTACAAAAACCTAACATATTTAAGCCCCCCATTTTGCAATATTTAACTAACACACAAATTATCATATTCTGCTTTAAAATTTAAAATACTTTCTGACAGGCTTCAGTGATCTACAGGAGGTCCAGGAAATCACCATTGTTGTCGCAATTCCTTCCTGTTTCAAGTAATCTTGCTCCTCTGCTGAAGAACTGGCACTAACAGAGGACAATGTAAAGTTTTCTTCTGTTTAGTTGGTCATCCTTAAAAAAGATATTAGGAAATATAATGTGTTTCTGCAAAATCAATGCGCATGTCCAGGTGAGAGGAGCTTGATGGCTCATGGGAAAGTCATGTGATCAGCTGCAGAGAACTGGCTCTGTCACTCCCTCTTCTGCACAGGCTCTGACAACAGAAAAGATTAAGACAGAAAAGCAAGCGGTTCCTCTGTACTGGCAAGGGCATGTTCTCTTCTGCTTTAGCGTGTTACCTTCACTGACATGCTGGTAAAGTTTGAGTAAAAGAGTAAGTACAAGAAAACCAGAAAAGAGATTTAAAAGTTATGTGCCAACCCATCTCATAAAAACTCCAGGGACTTGTAACAAGTTTTACACTAATTTTGTGACTGAAATTTTACTCATCTGAGTTGTAAATTACAGCTGAAAGGATGCACAGCTATGATGTGATCAAAACATAAAAGCAGGGAGAATTCTGGGAATCAAGCTTACCTCCGATGGTACTCTCCTGATACTCATGGAACTGGCCTTTGACAAAGCGCAGCACCAAGCTGGACTTTCCCACCGCTGATTCTCCCAACAGCACTAGCTTAAACTGGCAGATTTTGCTGCTTGCTGCTGTGCCATTGGTCCGTGCTGGTCCACCTCGCCCTGCCATAGCGCAGTGTTGAAGATTGGGAGGAATAAGTAAGGTGAAGCAGAAAGGAGTCTGGTTGAATTTAAGCCCAGGCTTTGTGCAGGGGCTGGTAAGGGCTGGGTGAGGCTGAGCTTGACGGGGTACAGGTTCAGTTCAGGCAGCGAGATGAGCCAGAGACCTCACTAGTGGGAGCTGGAAAACACAACACATTCAGTATGTTAAGCTTTTCTCAGAACAGAAAACAGGCTTTTCTTTCTTGTCATTTAGGAACTGAAGATGTGCTTAATCCCAAAAATTTAACCAAGATTAATTCTTTTTTTTCTGCTAGCAGTTGCCAATAACAATGACTCAAGGAAGATATAGTTTGTAAAATATATAAGCACTGAAGCTTTTGTTTTAGCCAGGTTTTCACATTGCAACTTGCAAGCCCTAGTGTGAAGCAAACCTGCATCACACTGGGGTTGGGCCTCCAGATAAGAGGTGTATTATCTAACCATGTTTAGTATAAACAAATGCTGTCTTATTTGAAACTTTGTCCTCCCACAGGTGTACCTAACAGTGTGTTTTATGATATCAATATACACTACGGAACAAAGTTTTCCTTCACTTCAGCATTGCTGTTAAAAGTGATACACAGAATTTGAATAACTTAATATGATATTTGCAGTTTGAAAATAGCAATAAAATATATATGTATTAAAATTGTGCAAGTGTGCACAGGCAGATTCAAACAAACATGAAACTAAATTTAAAAAATGAAAAAAACCACACTGTATTTAATAAAACCACAGAAATTAGCATGAAGCTTTGCCCTCACACCCTCCCCAAGCTTAAGCTCAACACATTTGTTCTTATGAGTCATCTCTTAACAGGCCACACTCTTACGCAATGACTGTACAGACTAAACATGTTTATGGCTATTCCATCTTCATCAACACAAACCTTTATTATACTAATCAGCCATTCACCCAGGAATCATTATAACACTGCACATTCCAGTGACCATTCGTGTCCTAGCTTGCATTAATAAATATGTAAACTATATTTTGACTCACTCTTGTTGTGGGATTCAGGCATTTTACTATCAGTACTATAGGACCCTGTAACACAAAGTCTACTTAAAAAAATGAACTATTAAAAAATATTTCACCCAGCTAAGTTGGCTTTAAATTAAGCTTAACAACTTTACTTGGTAATGACATGCAAAGATGTCAAAATAGACCAACCATTTACGGCCTGCTTTGCGTATCTGAAACCTTGCCTAATCTTTTTTCAGTTGGGTGATACACATGAGGTCAGCCAGCTTTGGTCAAAGGACAGGAAACACAACTCAGCTCAAAGCAGGAAGTGAAGATTGCAGAACACATTTTACTGCTGAGCATGTTAAATCTTGGGATAACCTCCTCTCTGTTACAGGAATAACTTGCAGTGCATTAACACAATGTGTATTGAAGACTAGCAGGCGTGAAAATTATTTCAGAGTGAGTAGGGAAATGTATTAAAGTAAATGTGTCATGGCTGACAGTTTATATAGTTTAGTCGTGCTCGGCCTTTTCTCAGGTCATTGCTGAGCCTTGCTTAAGCTTTAGCATGTGACAAAAGATCATGGCTCTGTACATGAAATATTCAGAACTGGCCTGTTCCATTGGACAATATGCCAATCATGCTGCTTATGCTCATAATACAAACTAAGCCTTATTTCTGCCTTGCAGATCTAGATCTATCATTACGTTCTCAAGCATTTACAAAAGTTTTGACATAACAGAGCGTCACGGGATATAAACACTTACCGGTTCCTTTATGGTTTCCTGTCACTAACTTAAACATGTAGGTCAGCTGCATAATATAGTTGGCTTTGAATGTGTTATCATTTAAAAATAGTCAAACTTCTGCATGCTACCAAATGTGTTTACTTTTGATAAAGATGTAAGGAGATCACAGGGAAGAACACCTGCATATAGCTACAGCAGACATGGTTAGCAGTTCCCTGAAGTCTCACTGGACTCTCTTTAACTTGCAGACATACACAATTATGAAGCGTGAAAAAGCAGAGAGAATCCATCACAGCGGTAGTGGACTTGGATAAGGAATAAAGGCACTTTGTTCTCAGGGTCAAAGTCAGTCTGCACTCATTAAATAGCCACCAGCACAGCTAAGCTCTCACCTGTTCACATTCCTCAATAGATGAAGCAAAGAGAAGGAGGGGGCCATGGACTTGGTTTGTGTAGGAGCACTTCATAACACCCTTACTAGACACTTCTACAATCTAGCCCAATTGCTTGTATTAAACAGATTCTCTCAAGACAAGACATGCAGAAGAATGAAAATTTAGGAACAATTAACTTGAATTCAATTGTAGACATGATATGATAAGCCATACATGCATGCATGTTTTCTTTTGCAAAAACATAAGGCTTCATTGCACAATTTTACAAATTGCACAAAATTGCTCATTTTCTAGGCTCAGTGGCTCACTACTAATGTGGAAGGTTTGAATAGGTCCGTTCAGTAACAGAGACCTACACCAACAACAGGTCTTAGGAAGAGGTTTTATTATACAGGATGCTTACTTTGTATCCGCAGAGACTCAACTATAACTTAATTTTCACCAGACATTCACAGATGGACTACAATGAAGGAAGGAATCAAAGATATAAACAGAAGTCCTAAGGAAGCAAAACAGACTGTGTGTCCATGGTTGATGTTTTTGCCAGCCACCATAATGTAGAATACAACTGCGAATAGAAAAAAACTAAACAATCACTTTTTCCAATTCTGTAAAAACAGTTCATGATGAACCATTACAAAGAGTGACAAACAGGGTAACATCTACAGAGATTTGGAATATGTAATAAAAAAAGTAGAAGAGTCTGTCTAGCTTGCAATCAGAGGCTCTTTGTTGCAGTGAGACAGACCTGCACACATCTTTAGCAGCCTGCAACGAATGCTTTGATGGCATCTCTAATGTGCTCTAAGACCTCCACAGGGAAGTGGGTCAGAGAGAGAGACAGTGGGACATGGGTCAGAGAAAGGGGGAGGAGAAAAGACAGGAAGAAGGAGCAAAAGGGAGGGCCCGTGAAATATTCATTATGGCCTCCTGTATGCTCTGCTGCCAGCATGATATCCAAGCACCAAGTAGGGATTGCAGTGCACTGATCACCTGAATGGGACAATGTGTGCACTAATTAAATACCTGAGTAGGTAGAGTGAGCTCATTTATGGTAGTTCAATAACTGTGCTGAAATTTAAAAAAACAAACAAAAAATTTACCAACGACTATTTGAGGTTCACTCTACAAAAGCATGCAATGTGGCCTCCAAAAGTTAAATGATACCTAATCTTTGTGTTGTTGCATGTGTAACTCAAAAAGGTACTATATTCTTATGATTATTCTTATGATTATGATTATGATTATGATTATTATCATTATTATTATTGCTGTTGTTGTTGTTGTTATAATAACAAAAAATAAGGATACTTTTCAATTGCATAAAAGTTCATTTTCAAACATTCCTTATACTCAGACTCTGATTAAATCTGAGTTCTTATTAAGAGTTTTCTTGAGTGTTTTAAGACTAACAGATTTGAAGAAAAGAAGAATTTATGCATCGTATTTTGGAAAGGGGCTTTCGCATAATATTTAACAGGTTTTTTTGGAGCATGCCCGAGTAATAGAATAATAAAATTTAGACTCAGTTACATACTATATTTAAGTAATAGTTCTACAATCTCTGCTGCTTTTGTCACTATACCAGTTTTGTGAAAACAAGCAGGGACTTGTGTTGCTCACTTCATTTGAAGGGTGGGGTCCTGGCAGAACTGGTGGTGTCTGATATGAGGGGTGCATCATCGTCCTCCTTTTGTCATTATGCCAAATGGTCTCGCCTGGCCGTAGCCATTTTCCATGTAAAGTAAAACCATGTGTTCAAGATTTACACATTATTAGCAAAAGGCTTTTAAATTTTGTACATAAAAAAGATGCAAGATTAGAATGATCCTTGGGATTTCAAATGAATCAGGAAAAGTGCTTGATCCACAGTAAGCCCTTTCACATTTCAAGATTCAAATAAAGACTGAGTCTGGAGTGACAGGGAAACTGGTGATATAACGCAGGAAAAGCAAACAGGATACTCAATGCCAGCAGTAAGCAACACTAATAAGAAATCATAGGCACTTCCTTTTCTTGTAACTTCTGTGTAACTGGCTCAGTATCAAAACACAGGAATAAAGTTAACCAAAGGTGCAACCAAAAGCTTTACCTCCTTACAAAATCAGTCAAAAATTAAAAACTAACCAATGAGTTTTAAACCATTTACCAACTGGAATATAAAAGTACAACACTATTTCTTGAAGTACCATGTTAAGTAACTTCTCACCATATGAGCATATAGTATGGGCTGAGTATTGCATACTTTTTCCTGTGTCTAAACATGGCATCTGAAAAGACAAAAAGAAGACCTTGTCTTGCAAATTCTTTCATTAAGCATTGAAATTCTTTCAAACAATACTGGTTTCCAGAGGCCCCCTAGTTGCAATGAAAATAAATTCCTTTCTATTCCACACAACTCATCAAGCAACATGAAGTATTACATAAATAATCAAAGCAAATTCTTCAAAAATCTGCAGATATAAACAAATCTAAGTTAGGGCATAAATGTTGTTGAAGTTGTGTACTCAGCTCATAAAACATTTTCGGAAACTAATACTCACACAATGGGGATACTTAAAATACTACAATACTTACACAAATGGGGAACAAACTCTCAGTTTTTATATTTGGCCTGGCCTGGTTGTTCAAGATGTGTCACCACCTTAGTAGGACAAGGTCCATATACAATAAACATTACAAGATCCCAAGCAAGAACTTGTAAATCCCTCCTCTGTCCCAAAGGTCCAAGCTATGTTCCCCTCATTAAGTAGTAAAAGAGAAGTTATGAAGATACATGCATGCACATACATGTAATAGATTTGCTGTTAAATCTGATGAGACACGTGCAAAAACATAATATCTTCAACCTTGTACACTAGCTAAATTACAACATAAATGCTGTCAGCAGTCATGGCACCTTTCTGGCACTTACAGTGTGATGGCACAGCAGAAAAGCCCAAGCTTGCAGGTAGTTGGGTTACTGGTCTGAGACTAAAAAGCCGTGAACTTCATGTTACCACCTATGATGGGTGCCTAAGTTGAAGCTTCAAGGCAAACTACTAAGTTGATGCAAACTGTGCTAAAAATGCGACTTACAACTGCAAGAGCATTATAAAAAGAGGGACAGAAACTGTCAAATAACATTTTTGAATAACCATTATCTACTTGAGCAAAACAGGTGGCTTGACAGTTAAGTAATACATAGTCTGTGACTTCAGGGTCAACGTTACACAAATTATTAGCTAATTTTTTGACGAGTGCAACGCCAGGAGATTATTGTTTATCCTCCTACAATAAATGTATACTACATGTGTTATTTACTGTTAGGTAAATGATTACATTACATGTAAAATTTTAAAGGTAATAACAACAAATTGCAAATGTTAACTTTTGCCGACTGGCTGTAGCAAAGTGTCAAGATGACTTGGCTAACTTGTAAACGCAACACAGCAGACAGGTTATCGGTTTGATTATATGAAAATAATGACTTGTAATGTAACATTAGCTAACTAAATAACGTATTGTAGCTTTCTTGGCTATTAAGTTTCAGATATAGCTGACCTTAGTTAAGATAGCCAGTCAAAATTAAGCGGCCGCCATCTATAACTTAGATAGCCTGACATCAATAATAGCTGTGACAAGCAGTTTGCCAACTTATTAGCTAACTAACGTCGAATAGCTGCCGTCAGCTACTGACATTGTCATTTACTGCATTAGCGCTAGCTTGCTAGCGTCAACCGTCGCGAAAAAACTAACGTTACAGCTAAGCACCGGAGAGGAAAACTTGATTTCGGGCAGCGTTGGCTAGGTTAGCAAATATAGCCAAGAGTCAAAACGAAAACAACTTTCCTTTCCTCGGCCCCACGTCGTCAGGTGTTTGACGTCTGACAAACTCAAGGACTCTTACCTTTTATTGGGGTTTTCTGTTAGTACTCCTATTAATGTCCTACGGCTATAAGCAGTGTTCGTAACAAAGCTTTTGGGGCATTTTATGTGGTCTCACAGGGCTAAAAGCACGTAGCCTCTCTCGATCCAGTCTAATGGACATTTCGGCTGAACCCGGACTTGGCTGATCGGTTGACAAAAATTGACAGAGAGCATTTAAATACGGTTGACAGCTGGCCACAAGAAAGACCAACACGCGTTCAGTATTCCTCTTGTTCACAATCTTCAATAATGTCAAGTTGTTTGACTTACACTTTTTCCTCTTTCGCTGGTCTCATCGGCAGCGGCTGTCTTCTTCTTCTTCTTCTTGGGCTCTGGCCTTCCCTTCCGGTTAGCGATTTTTCCGGGAACGTCCTACTTTTTGTCAGTGGCTGTCTGACCAATGACAACAGCAGTCTACATGAGAAGACACCACCATCTGCAGTACAGAGGTGTGCAGGGCCTTGTATCGACTGGCCTTATATGTCATGAACCTACCAAATTGATTCTGAAACACAATCACTATCTAATAACCCTTCAAAATAGAACTTTAACACAAAACATGCACACTTTGAATATTTTTAAATACATAATTTAAGCACCACTGGTAAAAAAAAAATTAGCCTAACTATTAGAATTTCAGTCGGTCTATTTTGAATAAAAGAATGGCAGTCTTCTTTTTCATATTCCAGATGCCTCCCCAGTGGTTGATTTCCACCTAGCAGTTTCCTCATTTAAGCTATATTTGTCACACAGAGGTGCCAGTATTCACTTTGTATTTGTTTTACTCACCTTGTTGCTGCTGGGATTCAATTTCATATTTATATTGCTGGATGTAGCAAGACTACAGTTCTGAGGAGCACACATAAGCAGAGATAATAGACAGACTAGAGGAGGAGTATAAAACTAACTTTAATGCACTATTACCCAAAAAAAAAAAAATACAAAAGGTAACAACTAGACAACCACGTTTTAAGTCTGATAAACACTGATACTGGCAAAATGACACAATGAAGCATAAACCTAAGGGAGAGTCACATGTCAGATGCTCAACACATTTTTAACAATCATAATGATCCAGGGGGAAGATATCACAAATCCTGCTCCTGATCTTCAAAACTATAATTGTCCTTGTACAAAAAGACATGTTGCTTCTTTCATCAGCGTCCGACAGTAGCATATGTTTTATCTTCTGAGAATGCATGCTTTTGTTTGTGAAGACTAGTAGTAATGTCCTCAGAAATGTTATTAATATCCCTCAAAGTTAAATAAAAATGTGCTTTTGTAACATGCCGTCACACTGGTAAAGGCTTTCAGAGTGTTTGAGTGGGCTATTATGCTAAAAACTTGAGACACTTTGCTCAGTAAGAAATGTGTTTCAGTTGTGAAGGAGTGCTAGAGTTTATGCAATTCTATTACAGCTCTGAAAATTACTGTCAACTGTTTTTTTTTTTTAATCTTATTGAACCCTATATTTAGAGTAAATGTATGTAATATAAATGTGAAACCAGTATAATCAATGTAATGTTAGTGTATAATCAGGTGATTTTTATATCCAGGTTTGTTTCTTTGTGCTAAATGTGACGAAATGCCAACCTTTTTTGTTGTTACCAACTTGTACCACAGGGTGGAGCTACATACCTGCCACTCATAACTTACATCTCAAGGTACTCATACTCAAATGGTATGGTTGTTGTAAAGACAGCCTTAAAATCCACTAAATGCAGGAAATCTCCCTTGTGTTAATGCCTTGCAATAAAACAAATAATTGTTTGTTATGAATGTCTGAATTATCCTTTGTTAAATGTGGAAAAAAGAGGTTGTGTGATGCATAAACAATCTCTACAATCTAACAAGTAAAGTTTTACTTGTGGCATTAGGGTTTCAGTAGTTGTTCATGCATTTGGGCAGACACTATTTTATTTGATGGAAACTTAACACCGAAAGTCTTGAGGGTACAATAAAATCATCACTATTGAACAGTAACAAACTGATACTGAGGTCAGCATCATTGTGGGATTTGTATCGCCTCCATGTCCAGCAGAGGTGGTTGAACTTCTACAGTTGGAGTACTGCTGCTCATACCCTGAAATCCAATATTTTCTGTCCTCTCTTGATACAGTGAAGCTCTACAGTCTCTGTCTGGTACCTGCCCCCAGAGAGAGCAAGAAACGTCCTGTGTGTGGTGGACAGGACTGGATCCTACAGGGTCATTTTGCCTTGGGCCATTGACGGAGCTCTGCTGGCTCTGATTGTGCACTGTGAATACTGAAGTGTGGACATCTGAAGGGTTGAGGGAGCTGAAGCTACTGTAATAGTGAGGCTGGCCAGTGGGACTGATGGAGGAGTTAATGGGTGTCTGGGACTTGGTTTGATTATGTGTGGGATCAGAGTTAGTTTGTAAATTCAGAGATGGATGGGAGCAGCCAGAGTTTGATGAGGAACAAAGAGGATGAGAGTTGCTCATAGTGGGAATAGAGACATTGTTGGTCACCGGCGAGGCCTGACAAATCACTGGGAAGCTACCAAAGGTAGAACTGAGGGCCAGGAGGGATGGACCTCCCTGGGCATGTGGGTGGGTCATGTAAGGTGAGTTTGGAGTCGTTCTGGAGGTTTGAAAGGTGCCACATTGACTCTGTAACCTGTGGGTTGAGGCACCCTCTCTGTCAGAACAGCAGAGGTGTAAACAGGATGACATCGGGCTTGAAGAGTGCAGCAAAGAGGGACTTCTTCCCTGGGAGGACATTCCACTGCAGCCCCACACATTTCTGGCAGGGTGGCTGATTGTTTCATGATGGAGGTGCAGCCCAGTGGCAATATTTAAAGGGACATGGGGCTGCCAATTACTGGAAACAGTTACACTAGGACTTGGAGCCATTGGTATGCCATAAGAATATGAGGAGACTGGTGGGTTATAATATTGCATGGCCATATGAGGTGGTAGAAAATGCATTATGTCGTGAAGCTCCTTGGCCAAGTTGGATACTTCTTGGTTCAAGTTGTTAACCTGAGAGGAAAAAGTAAGACAGCTGTAGGGCATGCAAATAGAACTACCTAATAACAAGAACTATTTTGCATCTGCAGAAAAATTAGAAACTCCTGGGCCTGTCAAAGACAACATTTAAAACTGGATTGTGTTGATATTAAACTTTACATATGAAACATATTGCTGTATCTAGCATTGACTGTACCTCTTTGTTCAGTTTGCTAACGTTCTGTCTCACTTCCTCTGTCTCCATTAGCAGGTTAGCATTCACCTGGAGTCGGTCTGAAAAAAGGATGAAAAATTCAGAAATATAGCTAATTTGAGATACCCTCCTCCACTACAGTGTTCGTAGAGACTCTCTTTACCTGTCTTTGTCTCACTCTGCTCTACATGAAATTGAAAAGCGTGACTATTGTCCTCAATTCCATCCACGACCCTGGCAGAGATACAAATCAGTGTTACGTAATTTAACACAACTGCAAAATGATTACTTAAACATGTTTGGGTAAATCAGGATGAACAGGTTACCTGGGGCTAAGGGTCAGCGGGCTAACACAAGGTAAGGATGGCATGAGTAGCTTGGCGGGTCGATGGTTCAGGCCTTGGTCTCTGGTAAGCCCGGGCAAAGGAGATGGAGAGAGCTCCTCATTGGCAAAAGGCTGATGAGAGGGGCTGCAGCCTCTGCCGTCCCGAACAGGGGATCTACAGAGGCGGAGTGCACTGATGTGGCGCAGCTCCTCTCCTAACAGGGTGCTGAGGCAGGGCTGACGAACAGGGCTGCCTGCTCCATGTAACAGGGGGACTCTCCTCTGCTCAGAATGCCCAATGTCTCCTCCATGTTCCTCAATAATAAAGGGGAGTTTATGGTCTACAGAAGCACGACCCTAAGAAGATAATGGATAAAAAAAAGATGTGTTCTTTGATATTTAGGAATGAATGTAAGCTGAAAAGTTTTTTAATGGTGTACTCATCATATAAATATACAAGCGAGGATTAAACATATGGTAAATGAGCATCTTATTTCATGTATGAAATGATATTCAATTTCTGCTATCCAATATGGTCAATATTCAGAGCATTTTCTTCTGCAACAGATAACCAAAGAAGAAACCAAAATAGTAAACAACAGCTGTAGTCTTGCTATATTAGAAAGGAAACTTGCCATTTTTATTTTGCAATGGTGTGTAAACTAGGCAACAAACTAAGTTTCTGCAAATAATTCTTTGGCAGCAAACAATTGTGCAGAAGCTTGTGCTCTTGTTTTTAGCATAAATTTTAATCTCCTCATTACCTAATCGGTCTTGTCTGTGTAGTTCTTAAATGATCTGTTATCTTCTCTTTTCCTTTCTCTTTTAATTAGCAGCCATCTTTGTCTCAATTAAGGCAACTAATGAGCCATTTTTTCAAAATTAAAACTTCAATAAAGCAGACTGACTGCAGATTGGGCCAAATGTATCATGCAGATTAAGGCAGCAGTGATAACTTTAGTTTATATACACATACCTGCAACAGCTTGGAAGACCATGGAAATTTTGCTACCTCCTAGAAATATTGATATCAAAATTAACAAGAGACTCCACACACAGACACATTTTGTTAGCAAAGTAAGTGTATACTGTTGCTAATGAGCAAATTAAAATGATATTCCCATCTTTTTCTGTGTTTGCCACTGGCTTAATGTGACAACAGATTTCTTACATCAGCTTCACTGCCATCTCTCAAGTTGTAGGTGAGGTTGTGGTGGATGTCAGAGCTGAAGCGGCTTCCATACTCAGGGTACAGCCCAAGGACCTCCCTCAGTGCCCTAACACTGATGTACTGCAGGTCACAGTAGGTCAGAGCCTTCACGTCTGCATTGGTCTTGATCACCTGGTCATGTTCTGGGAGGTCAGCCCCAATAAGGTCACCTTTGCCTGCAGAGATTGTCAGTTAAATCAGAGGCATTAAAACAAGGGGACAAAACAGCATCAGGACTTCAGAATTAGTATGGGAAGGTATGTTTCACATTTGGTGCAAACTGACCCAGGATGGCCTGGACCATGCCATCTTTCAGAACCTCCAGGGAACCCGAGCAGACAAAATAGTTGGCTTGTAGGGCATCTCCGTGGCGTATAAGATATTCCCCCGGTGCACAGAAAGAGGTTTTGATGTGCAGGGATAGAGAACGCAGGCACCCCCTGCTGGCTCGCTCAAATACAGGCAGCTGCAGGATGTCTTTGTTCAGGTGCATGGCAATGTCAGCTCGCAGTTCATCTGGGAAGTCATGCAGAAGCTAAGACAGAGGACAGGAAAAAATAAGACATCAGTTACCACTACAATACACCACTGCTACAACGCTTCAGAAATACAAAACACCTTTACCTCCCAGAGTCATATCACTGTCTCTCTTTAGAAATGAACACAAATTCAGACAAATAAAGACAACGTCAAGTGACTTGATCTTGATCAAAAATATCCAGGAAAAATGATGAAAAATGGAGCTCAAAAAACTTAGGTCACAAACAACATGCCGACTATTCTGAATGAATTCTCGTTTGATGGCATTGTTGAGAGATTTAGGGTGGAGCTTATTTGGTAAATTAATGTTTGTTCAAATGACTGAGGAGCGATGTCATGATTTGGTTGTGTTTTTATCACCTTAGCTATCTTTATTTATTGATACATTTCTTTGAAAATACTATGTTTTCACATTGAATCAAATGAGTCACTTGGATCACTTGTTGGGTCTAACACACTAACTTCTTGTCTACATCTTCAGAAGAGCAACGGCAACTTTAAAGGTGCCACATGTAACATTTATGCACCAATTATAGTACAACTCCTATAGGTCAAAAGGTCAAATTAATATTATGTATGGTATGAACAGGGTTGATGTCTAGTTTAAAACATGATATAAAAGTACATTTGTGTATGTCAGTGCAATGAGTATTTACTGAAAGACCTGAAACTGCTAGAGGGAGTTGAACATCGGCTAATAAGGTAAAAAAGGAAATCTCTGAGACTTGTACTTGAAAACACTGCACTTTATATTGTAACCCATTAAATAAAGTTGAGTCAAATGCTCAGAAGTGGGTCTGACAACATTTTTGAGCTAAACTTGAACAAATTCACAAGAGAAAGTGAGGTATTATCTTATAATTGGTGCTAAAATGTGACACATAACACCCTTTGGTAGCCCGATGGCTTAAAACGCTTCTTACACCACCTGTGAACACAAGACCAGACAAAAAGAATAGATATTGTGGTTTCACAAGTTGATGCACTCACATGACAAACCAAGCTGTCAGTAAAAACAGACATGAGGTGTTAAAGTCAAGACGTTAAAGAAACCAGCGAGTGTGTTACCTTCAACAGTGAATTAATTATCTACAGACGGCGGTGGAGAGGGTGTTAATGAGTATTCTCTCTATTTCAACTCCTACTCTTGTAATTAAAGGGAACTTC
This sequence comes from Acanthurus lineatus, assembly GCA_029814665.1. Taxonomy (NCBI): domain Eukaryota; kingdom Metazoa; phylum Chordata; class Actinopteri; order Acanthuriformes; family Acanthuridae; genus Acanthurus; species Acanthurus lineatus. The sequence goes on from JAPZDV010000009.1 coordinate 5,601,318, forward strand.
TAGATTGGTTTTAGCATTTTTACTGAAGTTCTATTTGCAACAATGTGCCGTCTACTTAAGGAAATGGAATAAGACTCTTGAGGATCTGAGGTGACCCACATTTTAAGGATGACATTTCTGAATGGAGAAAAAGACATTTTATTTAGCCCACACATTCAACAGTTCAGATGCTGTAGAGTTGTAGAGTTACATATTAAAAACAGATTCACTTTAACAAAAAAACATTTTATTAAGGCCAGATTACTCTGAGATATCACAGGTTAATCAGAAAACCACTGCAAATTGATAATTCTTCACTCACCTCATTGGCGTTGATGCCATTGTTGACTGACCAGGTGGCCTGAAAGTACTCCAGCATCCTCTGCTTCAGCTGTTGAGGTAGCCGATGCACGCGGATGAAATCCTTGAGATCCTTCATGCGGGTGTGGTAGAGAGAGCGGCGTGAGTACATGCGCTGGATGATGGCTGTCACGTTGCCGAAGACCACAGCATGCATCAGGGCTAGAAGCAGAAGAGCCAGAAACATCACGATGGCCTCATAACATTTAACATCATTCAGGGAATTTTCCTGTAATCACCAGCAAAACTTACCCCCCATGAGCATTATGCAGATGGAGAAGATTTTCTCAGCGTCTGTATTGGCACACACGTTGCCAAAACCAACGCTGGTAAGGCTGCTGAGGGTGAAGTAGAGAGAGGCGATATAGGCGCTAGGCATGGAGGGACCACCCATGGTGCTGTTGATGTACGGTGTCTCCAAACGCTTCCCCAGTTCCTGAAGCCAGCCTGGTGGGCAAAGTTAGAAGATGACTGTCTGAGACTAATGTGAGAATCTTAGGTGAATTAACTTAACTGAAGAGAATCAGTGTTTTCCTCTTTTCTTTGACTCTCCTTCGGTGGATGACCATTTCTCTTTTAGAAGGTGATATAAGGGATCTTTGTTGATATAATGTGAAATGATAAAATGCATTACTGATGATTTAATAGAATTACTCTGTGACCCAGACTTCCTCCAGCCCAAGAGGAGACGAGCTAGAGGATGAATTGATGCTGAGGCACTCAGGCATTCAAGCATGACTAGCTGCACAGGCCCATTGGGGCTGCCCTGAGAGATGCTAAAAAAATATCTCAGGAAAGCTTAATGATCGAGGAAGAACATCATACTCTTGTTTCAGTGGTGCTGGATCTATCAAGCACACACACACACACACACACACATACAGTGCTCACCTATGTCCCAGGTAACCGGATCACTGCTTTCTATCTCCTTGCGTCCGATGACGTACCAGACACAAGCCATCCAGTGAGCCAGCAGGGCAAACACAGACATGAGCAGGGTGAGAACCACAGCGCTGTACTGGGAGTACCGGTCCAGTTTCTGCAGCAGGCGCAGCAGCCGTAACAGACGAACCGTCTTCAGCAAATGCACCAGAGAGGTCTGGATGTGAAGAGCAGAGCATACTTTTTACTATGTTGGATCAATTTAATGCATTATTTCTACACTTGTAGTTTTATTCTGCTCTTGTTCTATAAATCAATTTAAAAAAATCAAGGCTGCAGTTAGAGAGATTTTTGTGCGTCAGCTGAGGCCTGTGGCAAAGTTAGACTAACCAATGAGGGGCACTACTGTTTATCTGGAGGATAGAGCTGAAGCAAGCGGGCAAACGAGGATGCTCAGTGAAGTGGTGTAATGTAGACGGGTAATCATTTACAGTCCAGTGCTCTGGGGGGAATAACTCTACGAAAACATTAGTGGATTAGTGGAAAGTTTGTGAAGTTACAGAGACAGAAAAGAGTAAAAGCTGGGGGCAAAGTGTACTTGGAGATATGCAACAACTATCTCACCACTGTAATGTTGAAAGCATAGAGAAGGTCAAAGGGCAAAGCTGCAATCAGATCCACAAAGAACCAAGTGGTGCAGTAATGGAGGTAGATTGATCTGGCGTCGTACACAACCTGACCTGACTGGCTCACATAAGTGGTGCGGAAATTCAGGATTATATCTGAAAAGGAGAAACAGAGATGAGTAACACAGAAAGTGTATCATAAAACATCAAAAAATAAAAATTATTCATGATTGCAAGGTGCATTTCAGCCAGAGTCTAGGAGTTTAATCAGTAGTTTAGGTATAAGCAATAGTTATTTATCAGCAGAAACAACTCAGAGTTAAATAGATTTTTTGTTGCTCTCTTGGTAACAGTGCAATTTAAAACAAGGTGGGGTTGTAGTACATCTAACAAAATTAGGAAGAACCTAAAAAAATAGTTGTGGTATTTAGAAAGTGAAACAAACATTAAAAAAGATATTTTATGGATATTTGGGGCAAAATAAAAGATAAAAGATGATGAGATTTTGTTTTTTTACAGTTTTCAATACTGTGGAGCACTGTGTTCTTCTACTCTAAAAACAAAACTCTTATTGGCTCCCTTGTGATATTTAGAAAACACATGAAATTACAGGCGGCGATAACACCATCAGCAGTATTTTTTTAATCATATGCCATCCTGAGCAGTGCATTTAACCTTTCACTTGCAAAGACAAGCTTTTCTCTTTTCCATTGCATTAACATTAAGACTGTGCATGAATTCAAAGGAGCTTGTTCAGAAACAAGCACTTAACATTTATCAGTACTCCGCTCCAGACGCCTTCATTGAAACTCGCCATAAACATAATTTACTTTCCCAAAACGGAAAGACTGTGAACCAGCGTGTGATATCAGGTGAGCTCATTTTGAGCATAAATATCGCCGTCTGTCCCCAGACAAACTTGTTAGGAGAGGAAGTCAGCCTCATGGCAGATGTGCTATCACACTTCCTTTGGAGGAAAAGTGGGACGAAGTGAGAGAAATCTAATTATGATTGGTAACCTGGGGCAACAGAGACACGCTGAGTGGGCGAGAAAAGGTAGGAGGTTTAGATATGTGTTGGCCATCGCCAGGGAAACCACAGCAGCTGCACTGTCAAAAAAAAAAAAAAAAAAAATTCTTGCTCTTAAAATAAACTGAACATTATTTTCTCCTCATAACACGGCACAAGATGCTTTAACATAAAAGGTCAGCTGGTGCGCAGCAGCATGCAATCAGTGTAGGAGATGTTACTTTAAAATTACAGTGGCACAAGCCACCAATTATCTTCCATGAGTACACTATGTGGGGGAAGACTTTTGTTCACTAAGTTCCTTTCAAGTTATAGTTCAATTTCCTATTTTTAGTATAATTGAATTTAAATTGCAACAGTCTGCAAGGTCTCCCAACATGACTACATGTGTTCAGTGATAGCAGAAACGTCTTGATCGAGAATGAAAACATCATACCGAGTATAAAGAGCATCTCCACTGCTATGTCACTGCCTAAAGTGCTGCGGCTGACGAGTGAGTGATGGTCGCTGGCCTCGTCATGGCTGCCGAAGCAGATGTCATAAGGCACAGTGACGGCGACATAAAAGGTGGCCAGCAGAATCAGCCAGTCCCACAGGGCCTTGAAGATGCTGTAGTGGAGCAGGATGAAACGTGACTTCTTCACCGCTGCCACCTTGTACTCAGGTACAGATGGTTTCTGAAACACACTCTGAAAGACAGGGCACAGATAAGTCAAATTTCAAAAAAATAAAAAACCCCAAAGCATAACAAGAGATTAAACTCTTTGAAAAATGGAAGGTTGGCTGTGTGATTTTAATCTGCAGTGCTCTCACAGACGTCCTGGTGCAAACTGAGGTTGACACAGCTGGAGGCATAAACATTCTTTGGACGAATGAAACCATATTTTGAAAAAAGTACAAAGAATTTGCATTTATTTTCTGCAAATGCCTATTGAGGCAGTGCTCACATGTTGTAGCCATGGAACATAAACATGAGAGGGTAGTCAGTAAACTTCTTATCACCCAATCTCTTTATCATCTTTCAAAAGAAAAATGTGTCAAGAAAACTCAAGGAGACAAAAATAACATGATTAAATATGACTCACAAATACTATATACAGTTTTTAAAATGTGTATTTCTGACAAATTATTCCAACAGAATATTTATCCTACAAAGGTTTAATAGTCTTTAAACCAGCAGTCTACACTCACATTGGTCAGTTTCTTCTTGCCTCTCTTAGTAAACAGGTTGGCCATTTGTTGCAGAATAGTCCTCCCCCTCTCCCGAGCTTGGGAAAAGTGCGAGCGATTGTTTTTCCTGCTCTGGTGAGCGGCCTCTGACAAGCCTGGGAGCAAAATCAGAACATTTACTCAATAAATGTAATTGCTGTCTTCCATTTAGCTTTATTTTTTTTCATAAATGAATGTGGCAGCATGACAATTTGTAGATGAAATTGTCAAAAAAAAAAGGGTAAACTATGCCAGGCCTCACCATCTCCTTGGCTGTAGTGGTGGTTTTTCCCATATGATTCACTGACGTCTTTGAAGGATAAAAGGAACAGCACCACCTCACCTTTCTCGTTTTTAATTGGCACAATATCCAGGAGGCACCAAAATGGATTTCCTGAGGATATTAAAAAAGTTATTACACTGAGATTACCCAGCAACACAGCCGCACAGTTCCCCAGAACGGTGATCGGTTTGCTATTAACACTGGATTAACAATTTTTTTCTTTGTCTTGTTGCTAACCTCATTTTACATCCTTCTGTTTTTGTGTGGGAGTTGCTTTTCTTTAAAAATAAATGTTGTCACGAGCAAAGAAAATTAAAGGAGAACTAAATTTAGGTGATTTAAAATCAGGCCATCGTGAGGATTTCTCACAGATACTTTTAGGAGAGAATCATACACAGTACAAAGAAGAAGAAGATCATGCAGACAACATCTGTGTGATCATATGAATACAGTCTTCACCATTTTTCCTGTAGAAGCAGACTTCTTCCTGGTACTCCTTCTGGCCCTCCAGAGCCTTGTCCACCTGCTGGATTGTGCTCTCGCTGGTCTCGGCTCCATGGAGGAAGCTGCAGGTACAAGTTTTCTGCATCACCTCAGTGCGAACAAAGCCAGTGAGCTCACAAAACCCGTCAGAGCAGTACACAATGGGATAGCCATAACGACCCTGAGCATTTCCCAGTAGGAAGTTACTGTCTGGAAGGGGAGAAAAAAGAGAGATTAAAGGAAAAAAAACTACTGTGCAACATGGAGAAAATGACTGAAACACAGGCAATATTTTGCAGTTTTCTAACTGCAGTGACACAGATCAAATAGCTGCAGCTCTGACAGTATAACATTCAGACTTGATTCTTTGGTTTGCTCTTCTATTTCTCACTTTTTCTATTTTTCACCAGATTTAAATTATCTGTTGATGCACCGACAGAAAACAACACTTTTTTTATCTGAGTCATTCTATTTGTTTTTAGCTCAGAGCCCTGAAATAGTCTCATGTACATCAGAAAGGGCTTTGAAGTAAGCTGCTGGTGTGTATGAAGTCTAAGGATACATGCAGGGTCCCAGCTGGCTCCATGGGGGATCAGAGCCTCACTGAGGCTTTGGCCCTTAATTAGCATGTGGAGCATCATCCTGCCACTGGTTGTGCAATGGATTTAGTATACACACAGCTACACACTCATGCACAAGCTAACACGAAAACACAAAACAAGGCAAAAAGATACACTGCACACTGCAAAAACACACACACACAAACTTGCTAAGGTCATTTTTGAGGAAATCACATACAAATACATTCTCGGAGGTGCACACTAACCCTCATTATAACCTCTACTGCTCCACCTCTGAGGTCTGTGCCCCTCTAAAGGATCCTTGCAAGTCCTCAGTTCCCTACCTAACAATCTATGCTCCTCAAAAGGATTAGCTGTGCTTTGAATTTGCAACCTCGGTGCAAAGAGAAGATGAAGTTTATTAACAGAGTTGTAATGCTTAAAGGAAACACAGGAGTGTGCATAGAAGAGCTTTGCCTTTTCTGTGTTTCAGCAAAAAGTGACACAAGACTTCATGCTGATCCGTGTGGAGGCCTTTTGTTTGCAGGTTCGCTTACCCGCCAAGCTACTATCGACTGGATGCTGTTAGGGGCCACCATGTTTAAATAGCTTGTATCTGGGAGGATTGTGCCATGACTGACAGTTTTTGTGATGAGCAGAAATGAAATGTATCTAATGGGCATCCTGAAAATAAACTTGGGTATGCAGGAATGTGAAATCAGAAGTAAAGTTCTCACAGTAATGCATGTTTTTTAACACAAGGGTTTTTTTTTTACCAACTAAGACTGACTGGTGAGAAAAACTCTATTTGCAAAGACCCCATCTGTGCAAATGCTGTGGTTATGGGCTCCTAATGTATATCTGCTTTCCCTTTTAACATCACAACATAAAAGCTAAAAATAAAAAAAACAAAGGTACACAAAAAACCCTTTAAAGATCATATAAGAGATTCTGTGAATCAGTAAATGATTTTGTACTGATGTAAATACTTTATGCTAGTCTGATGTGTACAATAAGATCATTGGGATGATGCTTTTCAGGCTTTTAGAGGCATATTTTACCCTGTAGTGGACAAACATGGACCTATTAAGAAATATGAGGCAAAATTGCTCGGGCACCATGGATTGATAATAAGCTACAAATCATGGTAGTTAATAGAGATGTGAGGCTGAGTTTTACAAAAAGGACAAACAGTTCAGATGGTTTAGAAGCCTATTGCGAAAAAAAACACAAAAAAGAGACAAAAAAATCCATCAAGTTACTTAAATCACCAGAAAAAGGAAAACATGTTTTTCAGACACAGTATAAATGGGGTAGATTAGAACTTCGGGGCTCATTGAATAAATTAATGGACGAAAACATGAATTAATTAATGAATTATTAAAGTATTTTTTTTTCTATATAAACAAATAAGACAGATTGAGAGAAGAAAGGTCATCCATTAAAAGAACCCCATCACTTGGCTTCATAATTAAACAGTTTGCAAAAAAAAAAAGCTCCTCTTTGAAATTTGAAATTAATTAAGTTGAAATAAACCTGGTGGAAACACAAATATCACCTACAAAGACTGAAGGACGAACTACTGTCTGCCCTTAGCTTTGGATTTTTATCACAGCTTCACTCACATAAACCCCATCAACTCTTAACATGAAAACAAATAGGCACATCATTAAAGCAAACTTTCCTTTAAAGGATGATCCACACAAAGTGGTCAGTAGACTAAATGTCTTTTCTGTGACTCTTGCAGTTATGTTGCCTGGCTGCTAAATTGGCATTTATTCGTATTTGAGTCAAAAAGCTCATATTTACAGATCGACTCACCTTGTACTCTTGCAAAAACTGTTACCAAAAACTCACATGGACGCAGGAAACATTTCTCTTTGTAACACAACCTGGAAGTTTGTTCAACTAGAACTTTTACAGTCAGTTATTACATAACAGTACATTCAAACTCAAGAGAGATAATACTTTTGCATCTGAAGGACACTTTTATGCCTGACAAATAATGTTGGACACAAAGATCTCTGTGAACTAAATTCAGGGGAACACTTGAAAATGAAGGCCTTGTTTGATGAAAAATACGAACAACCATTGTCTGCCGGAACATTCAAGAGTCATTGTGGGGCATAAGTTGTGTACATTGTAAAGCTGAATAAAAAAGCCATGAAACTGTCATTTGATGAGGCGCTGAGGCTGAGCTGGAGGATGTTGTTTGTCTCTTTTGTGCCAAAACAGTAAAAAAAAAAGAAGCCTACCGGTCCCCCTCAAAGAGCAGTCCATGGTTTACTGTAGGAGGTTACAACGGTAAACTCTCACCATCATTCACTCACTATTGCATGTCTGCTCTCTTTGTCTCCACACAACCCTTCAATAACCTTTGATAATAAGACATATAGACTGAGTCCACTGACTGGCCTTTTTTTTTCATTTACTCACTCAGGTGCTCTCTGAATGCAAGTGGATTAAATGTCAAACAAGCGTCTTTGTTGAAATGCTGCAAAGACAACATTGAACACCTGCGCCGACCAGTTTTAATGATAATGCTCCTTTGTGAACACAGACTGATAACATTACAGTTTATACAGATGCATTCGCCTGATCCACTTTATATGATTTTTAAACCAAAAAACAAATTTCAAACAGCAACAAGCGTCAACAAGTGCTCGTTCCAGAGGGAAAGATGTTTAAAAAATGCATGAATATTTTTCCTGATAAGTCAAGAAAAGTCTATTTCATTTATACAGCACAGGTCACAGACAGGTAACCTAATGTGCTTTACAGTAAAAAAAGGGAAAACATCAAAAATTGCGAGAACACAAATAAATCTTTTAGATAAAATAACCTCTCAACCTCTAATATGAAAGTTTTATATAATCCCTGCCCTATTCCAACTTCAGTATTGACACATTGATTACAGCAGGGGCATACAAACACACACGCACACACACATACACACACACGCAAGCCCTAACTACCAGAAGTCTGAGAGAAAATAAATGACTGTGCCTGTAAAAAAATACACTTGCTGCAGATCTCTGGTCAGCAGGCAGCACCATAGTGACACAAAGCACCTTCACATGATTTAGTTTCGGTGCATTCAAGGAGACACGTGCTGGGTGACCTGAATTATCAGATTTGTCTATGTAAGCCTGCGAGAAGGTGAGAAATATGTTTAAGAGCACTCAGGGAAAATATTTTGAAATCATTGCTATGCTTTAAGGGCAGTAAGTGAAGTGTTTCCATTAAAAATATAATTTCCCGTATTTTCTGAGCTCCAGATGACACTCTGGCTGCAGCCTCTGGATGTGTTGGACCCCACCTGTTGTGTGTAGTGTGTGTGATAGGTGTGCAGTTGATCTCACCAGAAACTAAATTAAGATCTTTTCACTCTCGTGTTGCCATAGCAATTTGTGTTGGAAAAAAAAAATACATATGGCAATCCAGCAATTTGCATCTATGGGGTTACGGCTGTGCCCTCTGAAACAGATGTAGCCAATAAAATATGTGCAATTTAAGCCTTGTTTGGATTTATACTTATTCATATTCAATGCATATGACAGATTGGCATGTATCTAATTAACGAAAAAATGCTGTAAAATGTTAATGAGTGAGGATTTTGTGAAGATAAATTGACTCTTTGTGCAGATTTCCTCTCTTTCCCTGACGTTTTTTATCAGTATTGATGCAAACCACGTTTCTGCTTCATCTCTTTGTGAGCAAAAGCTACATCTTGATTGGGGGTCGTTAGTCAGGTCCTTTGTCGAAAATTAAATTTTTTCACTCCTCTCCTTTGAGTCTTTCCTCTCCTTTGACCCATTTATTCAAGAGAACAATATGCTTTACACCAGCAGTCATCAAAGTCTGTTTAACCTATTCACAGTGATTTCTCATCGGTCTGTGCTCATTTCAGATATTTGACAGAAAGCCAGTGCATGTGTGTGTCAATAATTTAAATCTCTCACTTAGTAAATCCCTATTATTATGATTTCATCATTTTTAATTCTCAAAATCTACGGCCTGTTCTACTAATGCATTCGCTTCCTCTCAGTTAAATTGCAGTCACTCAAACACAATGAGTCTTATCACTAATTGTCCACGACAGCACTTATCAGGAGGAGGAAAATGAGAGGCCAACACCAACCCAGGCAATTAGCAGAAGAGCCTGTTGACAAGGGGGGAATTAAAAAGAAAAACACTAATGCTTTCTATTGCTGGTGTATTTTATACACGATAAATAAATCTGCCACTATGATACTTAATTTGCACTATGCAAGGTAAACATTTTATATGATACAGATATATTAAGTGTAACTCTAAAGTATTTGAATGAATAATATAAATTCTTTCTGTTTTCAGAGAGGATGTATGTGCAGGACCTTGGACGATATTTGATTGGCTCGCTGCTGCATTCAGTTCAATTAATTTACCTTCTCACTAGCCAAGGTCATGTGAATACCACCTACATTCCCCTGAGTACTACCTCAATTGAAAATCACACTGCAGATAGTTTTATTATTTCTTCTGCATGGTGATATTGAGTTAAAAAAAGATTTTCAGCTCTGCAGATATCCCATTGTCTTCAAACTGATGTCATCACACACAAAAGCTTTTCAATTCAGCAGAGAGAGATCTGAGGCAGTTCGTAGTGTGAACCGTGCTCCGCTCCGAGGTCATTTCTTGTCAGTTGGACTCTTTGCCTCCCACTCAGCTACTTGGTCAATCTGCAAACTTGTACAACTTACATCAGATAGATTTGTTGCAATCTTAAGAAAATGCCTACTGGGCCATGTGTGTGTGTGTGTGTGTGTGTGTGTGTGTGTGTGCGTGTCTGCACATCTGTGTGCGTGTGCAAGTCTTATAAAGAAGGGCAAAGTGTCATGAAGAGGGGATGGAGGATTTATGTGAGCATGTATGCAGAGATGATGTTGCCACACTGAATGCGTGAACATGCA
>JAPZDV010000009.1:5616440-5648693 GCA_029814665.1 Acanthurus lineatus
TTTCAGTGTATTTTAGATCGGGACAAGTATAATGAGTCAGAGGCCAAAGTATCATCTCTGTTCACATATTGTGCAACTGAGCTCAATAACATTCCCACAACAGCTACAGTGATCCCAGCCTCTTAATCAATTTTTCTGAGTGGTTGTTGATTCGTGTCCTTTCTGCAGAGGACAGAAAGCAAAGTATTATTCAGAAACATGTAAAACATCTCTCAGGCAGCACACACTGTACACAAATAATGGCCGTAATTGCATTAGTCACAACAAAGGGCCAGACTTTATGTCTTTTCAATTTGCAGATGCTGAAAAAGACATCTGATTGTGCCGAATACTTTGAAATATAAAAAGCAGATATTGAATGCATTCATGTCGTTTTTGGCATTTAAGAGGAACTTAATGAAGTAATACAAACTGTGCACCTCAATAAAAATATGAATAGGGTAAACATTTATTAAATAAACAGATTTATGCAAAAGTTGTGCAAAGTTTTAAGCTTCACTTTACTTACTCTGTCAGTGTGGGCCAAAAACACAGAGGTCAGGACAAACAGAATAGATTGTAACTCATTTTCTATATGACTTTTACCAAACAAGCACACTCTATTTGATGGTCTCTCGTCTGTGTCACCTCCTCACTGCCTTTGTCAGTTTTTATAATAGCAGTGCCATCTTGTGGTTATCTGTACTCAAGAAACTTTGTGTGTCAAGAAAAAAAAAACAAGATACTTCCTTGTTCTCACAGATTCCATGTAAGATTATATTTTTGTAACTTTAACTGGTCTCTTTGTGAATAAATATTTGTAGTCAAATGATTTCACTGCACTGGCCGAACTGTATTAAATCCTATAGGTTGTTTGGATTACGGCCTTTTAGTTGGATGAAATGATCATGCTAGCCTTAAGTGTTACATTTAGCAACGTGATTTTAGTTTTCAGGATATAACAACTAGAGCTTGAGTTATAATGTGTGTGTGTATGTATCTTAAGTTGTAACTCCAGAAAACGCACAAAAGAAAGATTGGAGACATGTTGTCAGCTTTTTTAGTTTTTAATACACCAGAAGGCTTTGTCCATATATATACAACATCACTGGTCTTTAAAATGTTATCCATAGACTCACACCATGTGGAATTTAAAAAAAAGCACACGTAAAAGAAACTGACAAAGAAGTTTCTACAGGAAAAAATATACATTTGTGTTTGCACTCAACAAGGAAGTGAGATCTTTCTACCTAGATTTTTAACAAAGTCCTAGTATGATCATTTAGCTTAACACAGGCAGGGGCGTCGTGATGGTTCCTGACTGAGCCATGAAGTCCATGTACCCCTCTCCAGCCCTCTCCTCAGTCCTCTTCCCCATCGTCAGGATCCCTGCTGCCTGGTTCCTGGAGCCATGGAGGATCTGATGGAGTCGGCTCTGTAAGCGATCCTCATATTCTTTCCGTTTACCCAGTGTGAGTATGCCGGCGGCGGCATCCCCAGTGAGTGTTTCCCCCAAGGTCTTGCTGCCAGAGCGACACAGCAACACATAAAGGCGACAGGAGCGAGAAGGTTGTCTGCAGCACTCAGACACGCTGTGAGCATCACAGGCCAGTTGAGACAGCAGCAGCATCAGAGCCAACACCAGAACTTTCTGCAGGGCAAAGCAGTTAGTTTGAACTGAGACAAGAATGTGATCTGAAGGCAGATTAAACAGATTAAACAGGACAGAGTTCTTTATCTACATGTATTAGAAATGTTAACAATATTAAGCATGTATTTTAATATTTGAATGTGCCGGAATAATGCCTAATGCTGTTGGTAAGATCTTCATAGGTTTTATGTATTATAGAGCAAAAGACTGACTCAAGGATGGAGGGACAAACTCTCATTGCATAAGGAATTTACATCACTGAATTTCCATTATTCTTGCCTGTGTCCAGACCTTTGAATCCGCCCACTCAATCAATTCCAGTTGCCTGGAAATGCAGTGCAGCGAGTTCACAATTCTGTCTGAAATAACATTATTCTGCAATTTTCTTTTAAATACATAAAAAGCCTTGATTTCCACTTAAAATAAACACAGAATCTCTCCGACATCAGATGTCTGGGTGATGACACTGTGTGCCATTATTTTTCCAGGAAGGAATGACGCAAATCACAGAATCTTTTATCAAATCATACTGACATTTATTCCACATACACACGATGAAACCTCAATCTATTCAAAGTGATTTTTACATTAAAAAAAATCACACCAATCAAATTGGATGTGTTTTATTTTGTAAAGTTTGTATCTTTCATTTGTGGCTTTACAGTCTGACTACATATAATAATCTATATTTGAACATTAACAGAAACATGTGAACAAAGAGGCACATGCAGTGAAGCCTGAGCTGCAGCTGAACTCTTTGTTCTTGAACTTGGCAAAACACAGGCAGTGAATTAGGTAATCCGATCTTTTAGTATCTTTAAATTGAGTAAAAGAGTCAAAATATTCTGTTATGTGTTAACGTTCTGCATTCAAAAACTTATTTGAGCGAAGGTACAAAAGTATTAGCATCAACATTTACCTAAATTGCAAAGTAGTAGAACTAATTTTGCAGAATGGCCTATTTATGATTGGATTATAATCAGAGACGCATTAATGTTTTTAACACTTGCAGCTGGTAAAAAAGGGACTAATTTAAAGTACTTAAAATATTGCTATGTGTGTACGTTTTCATTTGTACTAATAGCTTGAATCTGCATAGTTGAATTTTCATGATTAGCATGACCTAAAAAATTCACACTGACAATATTATCCCAATTTTTGCAGAAAATAAAAAAAGAAATTGTAAAAATATTTTCTTAAGAAGTGCTTAGTCTTGTTGACTCTTTCATATGTATTTTAAACACAATAATAGTAATAGTACATTTTTAAATATTGTGGTTATCGTCATGACCTGGATATTGCAACACCCCTACTCTATTGCAAATGTATGGGAGTGAAAAGTAAAATATTTGCCCGTGAATTGCAGTGGAGTAGAAGTGTATTGTATTAAAGTACAGTACTTGAATAAAAGCACTTTGCTCCATTCCACCAGTGTAAAACACTGAAGACCCTGATTACCCATGAACACATGCATCATTGGTCCAATTATGATTCATATTGATTCTTGAAAAAAATAATCCGTACAAAAGATATTTTGTAAGAAGGGACACCATACAACTCACTGTAAATAAAATTTAAGTACTGTGTCTTCACCATATAAGCATAAATCTTGGTAAAATATGTCAGAAGTAAAACACGTAGGTGTAATATTCATCACAACAATATTTTCCTACATAAACTTAAAAATGATAATGACAAAAAAGTGACCAAAAGCGACTTTTAAGGCGGAAGTCTCCATCTTGGCCAAAGCCAAATGTAAAAATGTAAAAATAACTCTTTAGAAAAATGCAAATACATAACCATAATGTTTTTTTATGTCAAACAAATTGCACACTTCTAAGCTTTCTTACCCTGTTGGACGTGTCCATGCCAGCAGCTTTCTGGAAGTTGGTTGAGAGCAATGTCATCTTCTGTCTTGTGTGAAGAGGAGTCATCTGATCGTCTTACCTCCTCAGGGGAAAAACGAGTGTATTTATATTATTCCATAGTTTCCACACAGATGGACGTCATTCACGCCAAACACAAACATGACACAAAACCCCTAATTCTCTCGTTCCCGCTTCTTGTTGGGTTGATGTCACGCTCGCTGTCATTAATTAGTCTCCTGTGGCAGATCATCTCCTAGGCACTTCTCTGGACCTTTGACGAACTACAGGTATTTCTTTGTGGTCCTACGCAAAAAGTGTAGTAAGACATACCTTTATAATGAGAAATGAAGTTAATTAGCTAACGTGTCCCGTGAATCCTGACACAGAAAGAGTCCAGATGCCCTTTTCCCTGTTATAATGACAAGCTCATTTGAAAGTCATGCTAATCAGGTTCTATGGGCTTTGTTCTATTGTTCAAAAGATGCCATACTAACACATGTCGAACAGTTTTTTTGCTACAACACTGAGTAATCACTAGTGATGTGATTAGTGTTAATGAATCAATGGGTTTCAAACAGGACTTAGCGATATTCAGTAAGGAGGAGTCAGTAACTCTTAGGTACACGTTTCCACATGTCCTGCTTTATAATCAACATATAGTAGCACTAAAATAGTAGCACTCTCATGAATCAACATAAGAGGATAAACATCTTTTGAGAGCCATTATAAACTTTCAGATTGCTGGTTTTCAACAGTTTATCCTCACAGCTGTTTATTTAACATCGGCTGCTATTTTACAACACAAGAAAGAACTGCTTTTTGTTAGAAAAACTCATACTTTGAAATAGTTATTATGCACATTTGGATGCATTCCCATTAGAAAGTCATAAATCAGAAATGAACAAGTGGAGACGGAATAAACAATGAAGCCAGTTTTAATGGGCCACTTAAAGGAGCTTTTACAGAATCCACACTCATTTTGCAGTGAAACACATGTTCAGGTTACTGTTTGACCCTGGTGTTGTGGCGCTAACCCGTGAGCCCTCGTTCCAGTCCCACATGCACTGGTTTTCCTGATCTGCACCACAGAACAGGAGTCAAATCACTGTATATGTGGAATTAATGTTAAAAAAAGAATCAGAATATCAATAGAACTAACAACAATTATTATAATATCAATCATTAACGTCTGTGTCTGCAAGAATTATTATAGCAATATATGTTCCTTTCATACATTTACATACAGTTTACATCTATATTCACTTTATTTTCTGTTTTTATTGACAGCAGTACCATGTTCCTGTTGACCTTTGACCTTTAACAGGCAGGGTCAAATATTCCAGTTGTGATTGGCTGGTGAGCATCACCACATAACAGACGTGGGCTAGCTCCACCCTGGGGACCAAAACACCAACTCACATAACGTCACACTCACATACACACACACACGCACGCACACACACTCACACACAGCCCCTGGGGAAGAGACGAGAAGACCCTGTGGGAAGAGAGTCCAGGAATGCTGAAGAACTTAAATCCAAAAGAATGGACACTGGAGATGTGTGGGGCTCGATAAAGGTTGACACCAGCAAGGTATGCGAGGAGAGCATGTGTGTGACTAAACACATGAACAACTGCGGTTTATTTATCCTATTGTAGCTCTGCAGCCCTCTGGTTTGTGCTGAAATGGTCATCTGTGACTCCTACAGAGCTCAGCCTAGTCAAGCTGCTCTACTTGTGCACTCTAAAATGAAAATAGCCCCTGCTTCCTGAAAGAAGTCAGGGTTTTGCACTTAGCTTAATGTCTAAGATGGAGGAGGAAGTGTGTGAGCATAAAGTAATAAAAGCTTAAGCTTGGAAGCTAGGAAGTCTCTTGAAATAAAATTGCAAATATGTGGAAGAAAATACCATTGTGAGGTAAAGCCTGTACCCACAGAGCTAGAGTACATGGAGGAGGAGCATGTAACTAGCGCTGCCCAGAGAGAGACAAATCCAACTACCAAGTGTGTTCCTGTGCAGAAACACACACCAGAAGTTTGTTACCAGCTGTTACCCTTTTGGCTTTTCACAAGAGAGGAAACAGAAGAGACCTAAACTTCTTGGCACAGATGGAAGATTATCTTCCAAATCTGCGAGTCAAGTAAATGTAATCTTTCCAGTTTTCCATCCTGTATAGAAATGCGTGATTGAAGTGTGAGGTCACTCTGTCTTCTCCCCCACTGAGCCCCCTTTAGACTTGCGTCTCACTTCTAACGCGACGAGTCTTCCTCGCCATCATCATTTCTTTAACTCTTTCGTTTTCGTTCACTGCCTCCTGCATTCTTTCTACGCTCAACTCCGTCTCGCTCATTCTGTCTCTCTTTGGGTAGGATTCTCTGTGGGCACAGGCTGCGGGTCAGCAGGATCCTGCAGGACCGTCACTGACCATCTCTTTCTCAGGGATGGTGTCCAGAGGTCCTGCTGCCCTCTGCTGCTGGCTCTGTAACTGAAACTGGACCTGGACCTGGGGTAAGGGTGGGGGCTGAGTATAGGCCGGTGGTTTAGAAACAGTTTGAACCAGAGGGAGAGCTGGTATCTGGGGGTGTTGCTGAGGATGATGATGGAGATAAGCCTGAGGTGTGGTGTGGGCCTGGGGCTGAATTTGGGACTGGTACAGTGGTGGGGGGTGTGGGTGGGCCTTGGCCTGAGGCTGTTGCTGTATCTGGACCTGCTGCTGTGGCTGCTGGTGAGGATGGTGATGCAGCTGTGGGGACGCTGCTCCGTTCTTACTGAGACCACAGGACTGAGCTGCACAGTGGATCTGACGCAGGGTGTCCAGCGCCTCGCTTTTAGCGTGCTTCAGCAGGTCGGCCTGGCCCTGATTGAGACAGGAAAACTCTTTGTCAACAAGCAATAACCATATCAGATTTTAAAAGGGTCACATATCAGTAGTCACAGGTTAACCAAAGTAGATGGTGGTCCAGATGCATGCAGTTTGGACAAGCGGCCAGATAGGTTTTGAAGAAATAAACAGCGGTGGATGGGGGCAGAAGAAAAGCACATTACAGCCACCTCAGAAGGACCACCTAGAAACATCAATATCAGTCTAAGTGAACACTATGTTTTCAACACTTTACCTTGCTGCCAGACAGCCCCTTTCTCGGGGTAAACTGAATCCATTATATCCATTTATGCTCTTTTCAAAGACCACCAGACTCCTCTGATAAAAACAGTAATTTTACCTTACAAAACAGGACAGTTGCTGGTCTACTGCTGCATTGATTGGTTATTGTTTTATTGATGTTTGCCTCCTGTGTTTAAAAGACTAAGGTAAGTCACCAAATAACATGAAAAACTTCCTGATCAAGGCAGCATTAGAGCAGCGACTCCCTCGTTCTGACAGGTAAAATTAATGTTTTTGGCAAAGGAGTCTGGCAGCTTTGGACAGAGCAATAAAACAGCTTTAGTTTCCTTTTAAAATGATTGTCTGATGTTATGGCAAAGCTGTAAAAATATTCAGAACATAGTGCACACTGAAAGTAACACAGATTTTTTGAGTTGAGCTTTTCCTCATTGGCTATAATGTGTTTGCTGCTGTCCCCATCCACAGCTGGTTACTGATGCTCACCTCTATACAAAAATACCCTGTTGCTTCTCCAAACTAGGCATACTGACCATCATCTACTGGTGATAATCCACTGACTATTGATAAAAACCTCATACAAGTTCTAACTTGCATCGTCCCATCGTCGTCCCCTCTACAGCAACAAAAATAGCAATAAATGTTGTCAACATTCATTCCCTCAAGGCTCCTTTACCTTCTGCCTCAGTTAGATAATATAATGTAGTTCTGTTATGTTGACCTTTTCGATCTGAACTTTTTTGAAAAAGCAAAAGCATTTTAACTTCAAAAGAACCTTAACCCGGTCAAATGAAGATTAAAAAATAAGGGGGAAAATGTGATGGAAGCAGAACAGGAGTACTTTTGCTTACTGCATTAACTAATAAAATGCAGGAGGGGGCAGTATAAAGCTATTGAATGAAAGCATTTGGTCGCCTGCCAGCCCTTAGCACTGCTCCTCTCAGCTGGTGAATACTGCTGTCATATGGTGATAATGTTATACTACATTTCTGCTCTTTATTTGGGAGCCCCCCCCAAGAGATGAATCCCAGCCATATGTGGAGGAAGTGGTCAGGGCAGACATTCTGCTTTAAAGCACTGTCAAGTCAATCTGGGCCACCGCCATGGCTGGCTGCCTCCTTCAGCTAGCTGCCTGTGCCATGTGGAAATGTGGTGGAGTCTTCTCCACAGGACGGTTATTTCTGTGTGTGAGGGGTGAACTGGCCAAAATTTAAAAAAAAAAAAAAATCTGACTCCATGCTTTTTAAAAAAAAAAAACTCTGTCCACCTCTGCAGTTTTGACTCTTCCCCTCGGGTCTTGCCACAGTCCCTTCTCTTTCAGTGTGTCAGCCATAACACCTTGTTTACACCATCATCCCTCCAACATCTGTTTACAGGTCGAAAGCACTTGCCTTCTCATCTCTGGATCTACATCTCTTCCCCTCCCTCCTACTGAAATCCACTCTGAACTTGGTCTAAACTGCTGTGACAGCTCATTAAGTTAACATCCCTGCGTAAGGAGGCACAAGCCGACCTGTTCCACTGTAAATGGAGAAGGGGAGGAAGTGCTCAGTGCCACAAGGCAGGCACAGCAGTCTGACATATTGCAGGATGAGTAAAGGTGGTGCCCTGCACAGCGCTCTACTCCCAGGTGATGCCAATATGCTGCAAGTGGCCTTTTACCTGAGCCACTCCAGCACGCAATCCAAGGGCATGAATAAGTCATATGAAAAACAACTGAAATTATGTAAGTCATGACTCACTGGGCAAAAAATAAGACAGCGAGAAGCCTGTCCTGTGCTGCCAGAGCCAAATCACGACAGCACTTGTATTCGGGTACGTTTACTCCTACAGCTGGCTTTCAGCTATTCATGGGGGCTCAGGTCAAAGCAAGGGCAGCCACCAAATCCCACTACTGTAAACTCATTTATTTCTTCTGTGATCTCCTCCTTTTTTGGTTCAAAATAAAACAACCCTTTGAGTGAAGTGTCAGCAGTCAACAACCTGCCTTTAGTGTATATTTTTTTCAAGGTTGTAGATTCAAGAATCTCGACAATGTTGACATAGGAAGACAGTTGTGTGCAACAATGGAGGATAAGCAGAACTAAGAGATGCATCTCTACTTCAACTATCCTTTATGGACTCCAGGAGTTTCCACTTGAGCCATCTCCTATATATAACAAAACAAATCTATGAGCTCAACAACTAGAGGTGTGCTGATACTGACGCCAATACAAGAAAATGTTATCGAAAACCATATTTTGAAAAAAAACAATTGAGTTCATTTACATCTTTGTATTTCTTTGTTGAATTTGTACTAAAAAGTTAGTTAGTGTTTCTCAAGTCAAGCCTGATGTTGCCTCACACATTAAGAAATTATCTCTTCCACACTTTGACACATACAGCTAATGATTTAAAACACTAGCATTGGATTGGTACTCATTATGGGCTGGTGCCCAATGCCAAGTATCAGTAAAGATGTGTCCTTATCTAGAAAGACAGAAGGGGGGCAGTGTTGTTAACTGAAGACAAAATCAGAGCTACTTAAGCAGGAGCTCCATGAATTGTTAACAAGTCCTATAAAAACAGCTATTTACATGTTTTTAGAGCATGTTATTCCTGTGAAAATGGTCCAGTATGCTTCTCATTTGCTTCAAAGCCTTTACGTCTCTGGTTTCGGTTTTTCCCTCTTGACGGGCAGGTATGCTGAGTGACAGGGTGATATCGCTGAAATGGGCGAATACCCTCATTCGCCATGACAGCTCTGATCTTATGGAAACCGTCAAAGGAAAGGTGGAGAGGAAGTCTAGGAGACAGACAGCGAGAGGCAGAAAGAAGACGGGACTCTTTCTCGTTCTCTCACTTTTCAGAGCTTCCTCTTCTACCAGCGAATACTTCCAGGCCTGCTGAGGATCTGGAGAGGTTGACAGGTGAAAAAAAAAAAAAAAAAAAGAGCATGGCTGCCAGGCTTGGCAAACAGTTACCGGGCTCGCACCAAATGTTCAGTATGAGACACAGATTACAACTGAAGAATGGGAGGAGAAGAGGAGGAGGAGGAGGAGTTTTGTTCACGCCAAGATGCACTCACGCTGAGAATGTTGAGGACCACGGCAGGATGAAAGAGGGAAGAGTGTGTCTTGAGAGACAGGGGAAGCATGGGAGGAGTTGGACAGGTTTTGGGGGGTATGGAGTGTGGGTGAGCTGGAGATTAGGTTTGGGTACCCATCTGTTGTGCTACTTAAGCACATTCACTACTCAATTCTTGATAGTGTGATGGAGCTTAATTAAGATAAATCTGGCTGTTGCACGTATGGCTGCTGCATTAGTGGGAGAAAAAAATGAGAATAAAAATACTTAGACACTGATTCGTAAGCATTATGCACATTACCTTCACCGGAACTGAAACGCTTGACCAGTTTTTAAAACAAATTAATTATTGAGTTCATTCATCAACTCAAGTGTTTCCAGCTTCCTAAGTTTTTGCTCTTACAGTTAACTATTATATGTCATTGTAAAA
Source organism: Acanthurus lineatus (assembly GCA_029814665.1). Taxonomy (NCBI): domain Eukaryota; kingdom Metazoa; phylum Chordata; class Actinopteri; order Acanthuriformes; family Acanthuridae; genus Acanthurus; species Acanthurus lineatus. The sequence goes on from JAPZDV010000009.1 coordinate 5,626,556, forward strand.
TAAATCTACCCAGACATTTAAAGTTATTTGAACAAAACGAATAATTTAAAGATGTCAGATTTCTGAGTTATTAAACTGCTATATTTTAACTAGTTTCTAACATTGCATAGACTAAACATTAAGCCAGTTAGTCAAAATAACTCTGATAGATTTATCATCAGTGACAATAGTTGTTTGTTGCAGTTCTAATCTTCACCATCTTTCTCTCTGATAAAGCAGTCCTGAAAAGGCAAAAAAGGGAGAATCAAGCGATCAAACATCTAACCCAACCTCACACTCACGCTACAAGCTCGGCCAGGGAGCCTCTTCACTCAATGCTAAATGATTTCAGGGTGATGAGATGAGATGAGATAAAAATATCTGGACTGCTCTCTCCTTATTTAGCAAAACAGGCCCACTGTGCAGAGCGCAGTCTGATCAGCATGTTTTTATCAGTGCTGGTATTACCACTGCTGTTCACAGAGGCAATAAGGGCATTGGGCAACCTTATCTCTTCATGTCAGAGTCAACAATGAATTTTTGCTCAGCGTCATCTTTACTGCATGTCCTGAGGGCTCAGTGTACCCTTATGAGGGATAACACAGCAGAATGTTTGTGTCTACAAACAAGTGTGAACAATCCTATCATGTCTTGTCAAGATAGTTACATGAGCAAATAAATAAAACAGAACTTGGAATCAACAGTAATTAATTAGGAGATTTAGGGATTAGAGAGAGGAGGCAGATACAATTAGCCTGGGGAGCTTTCTTGAGACACCATGTAGTTTAATCTCTCGAGTGTCTGTGATTGCTTACTCAGCTGGTTAGAGTCTTAAAGTGATGTTTCGTGCAGGTTTGGTTCAGTCCATCTCACCTTGAGGACGGTGATGTTCCAAGCGTAGCTCTCCATGGCCTTCTGAAGTTTGCGGCCTTTCAGACCCTCTTTTGCTCCAATACGATGCAAGTCCTCATGGAAGTCAAGACCTGGACACAAACACAGACAAACTGAACTGTGAATCTTAAAAACACACGAGTGCGTTTCACTGAAACCAAGAACAGAATTGTAATGCATAACTAGCGTTTAGAAAGTCATAGCAACCAACAAACAAACAGAAGCAAAACATCCTCATGTAATGTGAAGCATAGTTTGAACTTCTTTCAGTTCACAACGCAAAGTCTGCAGAAAAACAGACATGCAGTCAGTTTCTCATGAGCACCTTAATAGCCACAACAGCAGTTAAACATACAATGTGCTGTACTGCTAATGGGGTTAAAATTGAAGGAGTGCAGTGCAAGCTAACCTTTAATTGGTCTATCAGTATGGGTCCGGCCTCATGTAGCCCAGGCAGACAATTACTAATCCTTATGGGCTTTAAGAACAAACTCCTCCTAATGCTGCATGTCTCAGCCTGCTTGTCAGACTGTCGGTGACAACTGACCTTAAGCCACGCCAGCTTTGATTCACTGCAAAGGCCTTGATGATACTTAATGTACTTTAATTCATGAAAGTCCGTCCTCACAACCCATTCATTCTCACACAGGCATCTCATGTAAAGCCCCAAAAAGAGCCAAAATAGTGCAAAGGTACCAAAAAATTCAAGTCTTAACAAAGTCCTGTTCGACATACTTTGCGCAACAGTTTACTCACATTACCTGAACTGGCAGTAACTGTATTTCACAATCAAATGTAATGTGAGGCCTTCAGTGCACATCGGATTCAATCTGTCAAAAAAGAGCCAGAAGCCTTGCTGTCCTTAAATTTTTATATAATTGGTCATGTACAGACATTGCAGGGTATCTGTTTCTGAACCTGAAAGTTGTGTTAACACGGCTTAGGGCTGATTTGATCTTGTAATCTGGTGTAGTTAATGGGCTGCTGCTGGTGCAGAGCTGAGGCGAGGCGCATTGCAATCACAGAACTTGGGGAGCGAGGCGGGCAGAGAGCTGAATAAGAGATGAAATTATCTGGAGGCGGCTTGTCGCAATACAGCCTCTTCAAGCATTTAATTTCCCAATTATTAAGCATTTCCTCCCCCTCCAACAGTCACGCAGTTGCTGTTTCTTTCTGTCATTAAAACTCTGTGAAATTTGAGTTAATAAACAAAATGTGGCCCCCATGGCACACTCTGATGAGACAGGATCTCATGCTTTGCTTCTCTAGTGGAAACAGAGAGAGAGGCAGTGTGCTTAGATAGGCAGCAGGACTGAGGGGACAACAAAAACAGCAACACACACACACCTCAGCAAATGCTTACAGTTTCTGTTTATAGGAGAGGGGATTTTTTTTTTGCTTTTGTAATGAGTTCTGCAGCAGCACCTCTTGTGCTCTGACTACATATGCACAGAGAGACTGACAGCTGCAGCCAGACAGAAAAAAGGTAAGTAAGTAAATAATAAAATCAAACAGAATCTCCAGGAAGGATCTGATGAAATGAAATGAAGAAAAACAAAGATGGGGGAAAAGGGTTGAGGAGGAGCTACAGTACATACAGTGGGATCAGTGTTTCATCGGTTTATCTTGAGTCAAGCATGTTGCAGAGCGCAGGCAGAATGTCATCATTGCAAACAGACAGTGGGATTTTCCAGCTGCCGATGAGAAGGAAAAAACAATGATTGTACAAAGCCGGAAAAGACAAAGGGGAGGGAGGTGTTTTTATCTCTTGGATTTCCATGGTAATGAAATCCACATGGAGTAGCCCGAAACCATACCAACATGGTTGTAGTGGTCAGTCAAAGATAGAGTCTTTGCACGGAGGGGAACATCAGAAACTAATAACAGCCGAGCTGAGAGGAAGGCAGCAGCTCCTAAAATCATACAGTAAGTAAGACACAGTGTGAAGTAAGACACCTGAACATCTCACAGTGTCGATGTGGAAAACACAGAGAAGCAGGCTGTTGAAAATTAAGCCCTGTCCCCTCTCTAAGGCGGCTGCTCTTCAACTAGCAGCTAAGACTTAGAGAAGTTTCTCAGTCCTTCAGAAAAGCTGCAACAATGTGCTGTCAGTGGTATTTTATGGTAGCAGGTAGAGTTGGGGTTGGATTTTAACATTCCTATAAACTTTTTGGCAGTTCAAACACTCCTGTGGTCTAAAACCAGAGTGTGTAACACATTAAGTACAGCTCAGTGTGCTTTACAAGTACAAACTCCCTCAAAAAACCCAAACTAGTGGAGCAAAAATGAGTTAAGAGGAGTGGGAGTTGAGCTCTCTGTGCACAAACAGATAAGTTACACATGCAGACACATAATCCAGTGTAAAGAGTTTACACACACACGCACACACACACACAAATACACAGTGTTAGCATCTGGAGGTGCCAGAGTGTGCATCCCAGCTGTCTATCTGGTTCCCCATTAGCGGTGTGTGTAATGGCAAGCCATCAATAGTGCCCAGGGGGGATCATCCAGCACCTCTCCATCCTCATCAACACGTCAGCTTCACTGCCCAAATTAAACTGATTAGCTGCAATAATGACGGGGCATAAACTGAACACAGGAAGGAAAAGGAGAGAGGAGAAAGGAGAGGTGGCGCTGCTGGGATGAAAGAAATGAAAGAACCCAAAACTGTCCTGCTGCATGAGCGAAGAATCTCCCAACGTGCCGCTAATTTCCAGTTGCTTTAATTTAAAATGAATGGCAAGTTTGGAGGCGGGAGGTGAGTTCAGGCTCCCTTATTTCAGGTCGCAGCCAGCGTGTCATTGTGATTATAGCTTTGTCACAACAGCATTTAGCTGATGAGCAGAGCACACTTCCACTGGCTGGGGCAAAAGTGTCAGGTCCAATCAAATGCCTTAAATTAAGCTCAGACACAGTTCAAACTCACACACACACACACACAAACACGCACACACACACATCTTCCTTCATCCCATATTCCCCCTGCGATGCTGACAGCCCGTCCTCTAATAGCACCCTTTTCTGCTTCTCACACAGCCATTTCACCAAAATTATACCTTTGGCTTCTAGATCGATCACAGGGACAAAACCTTCAATTCCATGCAAATCCAACATCTCGCTCCTCGTGTGCCTCCACTCTCTGAATCCCCCGTCTGTGTTCAGGCTGCTGCTATTGTCATTGTCAGTCTGTGCATAATCATATGGCTTATGAGATGCTTTCTGAAGGGTGCATTCAGAGCTTGTCAGTCAATCAAAATAGCCAAATTCACGCTTTTCCAGGCATCAGAAAGATGCGGAATTTTGTTAGTCATGATTTCTTCCCCCTGTCCTCCAGGTTTTTTTCTGCTCCCTGGAGGATTAGAAATGCTTAGAATAAAACCAGACAACAGCTTAACGAGACAAAATGACATAAGACGGGACAAAGTCAATTCAGGAAAAAATGGGTTGTGTCGTAGCATTTGCTCAGGAAGGCAGGTGAGTCTGCTTTGCATTTTATTTGATGCTCAACCTTTCTATGTGTCACATATTCAGCTTTATGGAGGTCAACTTTGATCATTTTACTGTTTTTCCTCATTGAAAAGTTTCCAGCTACTCTTTAATTTTTAATAACATAGCACAAATAATTCAATTCTCCGGACCAATTTCAATGCAATAACATGTCTAAGTATCTATTTTCCATTTAAACCAGACAATACAACTAAAATAACTAAACTAAACAAAGTACATTTGATCATTATGAAAGAATTTTGCATATGTGAGAACAAAAGCGGCAACAGATATACAGGCAACAGGGAACTGATGAGTCAGGATGCAGATGGAGAGGACGAAAAGCACTCTGAGCTGTGAAGCAGGACAGAAGTGTTTGCATTAATATTGTAAAGTAATTAGTTTATTTAACACAGGAGGGAGCTTATTATAGCATCTAAAAATATTGGCTTACAGGGGCAGTTTAAACCACCGTAATGATACAACTATCCAACAATAAAATGCTCAAAATTCATAATCAAAAGAACTTGTATTTACTTTTATAATCATTAATGGATATTTGATACACTGTGCTTACATGTGTTGATGTAGCTGTAGCTGTTACACATTAGTAACTTGATAGGGGACATAAAGACAGTTTTTAGGGGAAGCAGTTGTGCAGAAAACTGAACACGCAGTTAAATGCAGTGATGAAAAAGCTGCCACACTGACTCAGTTCTATCATCTCAGCTAATGTTACTTTTGATCCCCTTTGGCCAACAAGGTTAAATTTCATTTAAAGTTTAGAACTGCTATTTCCCAGTTTTGATTTGAGGCAATATGAAACACTATATAGCTCTTTTACGCATTAAACAGCAAAGTAATTGGATTTGAGTAAACAGCGCTGGGGCATCTCTTTCTCTGGCAGCCACAACAAAAACAAAAGCTGCTCATATGTACCTTATTTGTTTCTATCTCTTCTGAAGCCCAACATATCAGAATCAAAACTGCAACAACTACACTGAATGTCTGGAGGCATGAATGAACAGACACGACAGTTATGTACATTAGGGGATGGTGGGGGTTTGGATTGAGGCATGTGTGTAAGCGCTGGGGGGCCCGGGAGTGGGCGATAGGGAAAGTGCTATGTTTGGCATGCAGCTGAGGCCCCTCAGGGCTTTCGCTCCAACCTTCTGCCTCATTGTATCTTTCTTACATAATGCTGCACTTAAGTAAAAACCTTGTAACTTCAGATTTAGGAATTTCCATGCTATCAATTCAGTTGGATAGTAAGGACTTTGAGAAAATGCTTAAACAATAAAAATAAAAAATGCTAAAAAAATAACTGGATTACTTTATTAATTACTTATTACTTTATTGAATTACCAATAAATTATCTTTTCATTAGTATCCTGATACAAGCATGGGTAATTAAAGCACTGCAAAAAAAGAAATGCCTGCAATGGATGCCTGCTGGAATAAGAAAAGTCTTTTTTTTTTGCATGCAATCACTCTCAGCATGTGAACATTTTACCAATCAGATGACGACGTCTGTTCCCCTCAGATTAACTGGTGTCAATTTAGTGGTGGCTGTGAAGTTAACCGTCACAGTATAAAATCATGTTCCAAATCATTTATTGTATTTCTTTATTCAGACAGCATAAGCTATTTAAAGTCTGGGGCCCATGTAAGCAGTGCAGTACCTATAAAAGTACCTATATTGCTAATATGCAAACTCCAAAATCTACTCGTTTATTTACTATTATTTATTCTTATATATAATTCCTATTGTCATTTTCCTAATACCACAATTCTAACTTTAAACAAGCTGTGATACACAAAACAAGGTTGATTTCTGTCAGAAGTCTCCGAAAATGTGACATTTTGGAGGTAAAGTGCATGTTTTTGCACCTGACAGCAGCATAAGCTGAGCATCAGCCTCCGGTATCCAGTAACTGACACTGCTGTGAGTGTGGCTGTGTGGGGTTTAAGCTCTGCTTAACTCTGCAGTCATCATCTTTGAAGATGCTTCCAGCTCCGGGCCGGGACACCTCGGAGCCAGGGGACGGCTCTGCGATTGAAGCCCCAGCGTTCAACCCTCATGCCTGAGTAATTGCACAGCACGAATATCAACTTGGGTTGTTGTGGTGTGGGGAGTGAAGCATATGCCCGCCTCTGTGTGACACCAGGGAGGAAAGCTGGGCATAGCAGGCTTAAATTGGCTTATCGGCCTTAGGATATTGGGTTGGCATGTGACTGTGAGGGATACTTCCCTGACTACTTTATCAAACTCAGAACACACACCAACAACAACACACGAACTGCAAATCACTTTCCATATTTCGACAAGCTATTATGAGCTTTGCAGAAGCCTCCGGTATCCAGTGATTCAGTTCAGTCTGTAGTTGCTTATGGGAAATATAATGTGACATAAATAAAACACAATATAAAGATGTCAGTATTTAAAATATGTGCTTCTTATATCTGAGGAGCTCCTCAGCAGAGAAGCTGCTGCAAAGTGGAGAAGCAAGGCAAATGAGGCACAATTAGTGCTAAATGTAAAAGAGGCAGGAGAAGACAAGCCACAGGATTTCTTGAATTGAAGCCATCGCTTTCCTAATGATCTTATTATGGTCAATTTTATCCTCTCTTCTACAAGGCCAGGCCTTTTACATCGAGCACCCTTTTTTTAAAGGGCTGCACTGATGAAATATATCTTTAATTCCATCCTCTTCTGTCTCTCGGTTTTGCCATCTCGCCCCCTCTCACTCCACACTCCGTCAAACCTTTTCATTCCTCTCTTCCTCTAAAATGAAGTTTATGCTCTCTGTCTGCTTTCTCCTGTAGCTCCTCGTCTGTGCGCCTGGCTGATTGTATTCACCTGCCCACTGACATGATGACAACTCGGTGGTGACTCACTGATGATGGCCTGTTCTATCGACAGCAGCCACTGCTGTTAATGTTGATGGAGACGCTGTAGCGGCAGATAAAATACTCTCATTCTATTTGGCAGGAGGACACGACGCATAACACGTTCGAAGGCTGCAGATGCGCCTTCTTACAGTGCATGATTCATTTGGATCGAAAAGCAGAAGGGCTGAAAATATTCACCGCCTCGAATAAATTTAGGATCCTTTTTTTTTTTTTTTCTTGAGCAAATTAAAGAAATGCATTTGTAAGTGAGATCATTTCATTTGTGTTTGATGCACTTCTTGTCCTTGAGTTATGAGTCATTTTCCTTACGATGACAAAGAAACCTACTTGCATGGCGCTTACAAACAAAAACATCAGTTTGAAATGGATTTCGCATCCTGTTGTGATTAACACAACAGGATGCGAAATCCATGTGGTCTGCAGTGCGAGAAATGAAGAGGGTGTTGCAGCTGAAGGGTCTGCTCTTCATAACGCAGCGTACCTGCCCGTTGTGCTTGCGTAAGCTTGGAGTAGACGACGTCAGCTGACTCAATCAGTGTTCTGCTGGTTTGGATCATCTGAAAGACAAAGAAGACAAGCAGTTAATTTGAATCACATTTCAGTATCCTACCAAGGTCACACTTGAACAGTAGCTGGGTCGAACAGAGGCTTCAAAGAGTAAAATATACTGTGAAAAAAACACAGAGAAAAGAAAGAAAGAAAAGAGAGAAACACTTCATATGAACTGCTGAGGGGTTTATATCACTGAAATGTTTAGCCTAACATATTTAATGACCTCAGCTGCCAGGACTCATTCTGAAGTGGATCTCAGAGCTTAGCTGTTGTGTTTACAGGCACACTAACAACTGCTTATGTAAGAACATGAGAAAGACAGATCAAATTCATTACAAAAGCTAAATTGTAAGCAGCTTGTTTAGCCTTGAAACTGCAGTGTTAAACTCTACAGGCTTAAAGAAAAGAATTGAGCAACAAAGCAAATCCAAAATTATGTCTTAAGCTTGTTTTGTTGTCCCTTTTCTTCTGTGGCCTTTCACTTGACTGCAGTGTATAAACTGCACTTAAACTTGTTATCTTGTTTAACTGGATGTTTGTGTTCTCTTGTAAATTTGTGTGAGTCTAACCCCCAACATGTGCCGACAAACTTGGCATGTGCAGTTGATTCTCACTCTAAGTATCTGCATTAAAATCACAGGTTTATTGGCACAGCGAGGAAACTTCCTACATTTCTACTTTTGCATCTTATCAACAGAACATTAGTTGTGTTGTTTTTAAGCCCTAAATATCATCCAACAGGCTGAGGATGAGCAGCTGGACCAGCCCTGCAGCGCTGCTGAGGAAGCTAATGAAGTTTCCCACTCCTGTTAGCAGGGAGACAGGAAGTGGACACTCATACTGTGTGTGGGTGATTATGTGCATGTGCATATCTTTCTTTTTTGCATATCTTTATATCTCGGCGTGATGGTTTAACTTCAGGTTAAAATGCGCAGAATATGCAAAATACTTTAGTGAATCTCAATTTATAAGAATTTCTTCACCAACTTCCAGAGAACAGAGGAGAGTAGTGTGAAGTTTACGTGCAGGTGAGAGCTAGCAATAGCGAAAGTAGGACATAGAGCAAATGTTTCCTTCAGCATCAAGCAAGAGTCTTGAGTGCAACACATCTTGTAGCTGCACTACATTCTGGTCATGAGAGCAGAACCTCTGCCTGCCAACTGTGGTAATGATTCTCACCAACCTCACATCAGCTTTTGTGACTACTTTTTTGCCATTTTATCTGTGTAAACACATGTACCTGATCAGTATGAACGTACAGACGTGCAGTGTTGTGCATGAACGAAATGTAATGTTTCACTAGTCTTGTTAAATTAGAAGGTGGCCAAGGGTGTTCTTTAACTACAGTACATTTTTATGCAAATGATGCGTTTGGGTCTAAAAACAAACAAGGTAAAATGTAAAAGAATCTGAAAAAAAAACATTAAGTTAAAACATCTGACCAGTCTTGTAAAATATCTGTGTGTGAAAGGTAATCACCAGAAATCATTAACAAAGGAAGTTTCCCAGGCCTCCTTTAAAAAAAAAAAAAAAAGGAGAAGTAAACATAAAACTGGTTCTTTTTATTCTGCGAACTCTGAATCCGTGAACTTTGAGCTCTTGTGACGTGTGAACTTGCACAACCCTGCAGACATGTACATATGAAAGCTTGAGTGGCCCAACCTCCGGATATGGAGTTCCAATGTGCTGACGCTTTGTTGGGCTCCGGGTAACAACGCTGGCTGGCTGCAGCCCACATGGGGGTTACTGAGGACACACACTGCACACTGATATCCTACAGTAAATGACCCCGTGTTGGCAGCCATACTCCCATGAAGTCACATTTACACACATTTACAGTCACATGCGCACACGCACACTGGGGCCTCTGTTCTTGAGCAGGGAGTGGACCAACAGACCAGTCTTTGGGAAGCAAACACAAACACTCAGCTAACTATTCCCAAGCCTTAAAGCAAGCCCATAGATTAAAGCAAGAACTAAAAAATACAAAATACAGGAGCATTTGTATGTTCTAGACAATTAACAGACCGGAGGAAGTGATGGCAGCTGTCAAGCACTTTGAGTAGAACTTTGAAAGCATGTTTTTGATATTTATAATATAATTTTTATATAGTTTCCCCTAAAAAAACAGTTTTAATTATCCAGGTGAACAAAGTATATCATAAAGTAAAGCTTAAAGTAAAATTAATTATAATATCCAATGAGGTAACATGAACGAAAAATATGTTTTCCATCAAAAGCACCGAATAAGTGTTTCCTAATCCTTCAAATTCTAAAATATGGAATTCTGGGCCTGTTTCCCTGCTTGTCCCCATAAAACTTTCTTGTGGACTGGAGCGTGAGAGTTGCTCTGACAGCAACAAGCCTCCTGCCTGGTGCAAAGCCTCAAAAAAGCCACAGCCGATTGTATCTGGATCTGCTCGCTGCGTCGCCCCTGATGTCGGTGAACTCCTGTAGGTGCAGCAGGGGCGCAGATGATCTGAGAGGCGTGGACGCAAAAACCTCGTTCCTCACTCGTGACCCACTTCACCGGCGCCCACCACCAAGCCTCACAGGAGGGTGGGGGGGACACGAGAGAGGAGAGGAAAACAGCAGGTGGTGATTAATTACAGAGGGAGTCCTCCAACCCTCACTTGATCCGTGTCAATGTCAAGTAGTAAAAAAATACAGTGTTCTTGCAAAAAGGAGGAAAGATGGCGAAGGATATGTGAACCTGCTCAAGAACAAGCTGCAGGTGACAATCCATGTAGGTTTTCTAGTTTTAAAAATGTGTGGTTTCCATTTAGCTTTCATGTGTTTCAGTATAAGTTTTACGGGTTTTTTTTATAATTAAGGGGTATTTTTAGGTTAGGTAGATTTCTAGTGAAAAACATTTGCACCATTGTGTCATCAGTTTTGTTCTCTAAAGACTAAAATTAAAACCTTTCCTGTATATTTTTTTCATTGAAGTTAGTTTTCCAAAGACACATCATCTTTTAGTTAGTATTTGTTTTTTTATGAAGTCTATATTTTATTTTGTTTTGGTTACTTATATAAAATATCTTACTTTGCTTTCAGTTATCTCTAATAACCTTCTTTATAAAACACATCCAGCTGTGTGTCTGATGTCACTAAGTGATAAGCAAACTTGAACTATCTTGACAATCTGCACAGAGCAGGAAATGCACACAGAGCAGCGACATTTATCTCTTTCAAATACCACAGTGCATCTATCCATCTATCTTTACCTGAAGTAGATATTTGAGATATGATACACAATAACAAGCGTGTTATTGTCTTGCATGAGCATGGTATAAGATGCAAATAAGTGTGCGCATATGCTAAATTTGTACCTCAAAACTGATTTCTAAAGGCATTTTTCTTCAGAACACATCAGTTTAAAATATTGTTTCCAAGAATAAAACAAATTAAGCCGCTTGCAAAACACAAATGTTTCTGTTTAGCTGACAGTATCACATGCTGACACACACACACACACACACACACTTTCCTGTGTGCAGGTTATTTACCATGTCGTAGGCGTTGAGCACTTTGCGCAGCAGCTCCGGGACGGGACCCTGAGCTTCCATGGTGGGGTAACTCTCACTCAGATCCACCGTTACCCTCAGTGACCTCTCACTGTTCATCAGCCAGGTGGACACAGTCAAGATACACTGCTTCATGTTGGCCGCCGGGGTCAGGCCACAGAGCTCCTTGAAGGACACCATGGCATTCTGGGAAGAAAACAGCAACCATGAAGGATAGAGATTTAGATACTAACATGCAACAAAAATGAACATATAACATATAACATTGGAAAGAATCAACTCTTTACACTGATTTTATTTTAAGTTGCTTTGGAAATAAAGTTAAACATAAAATACCCATAAAATTCTGCCTCTTTGTCCTTTTGCTCTGAACCTCTCAGCTGTCACTACAATTTGTTTCTGTTTCAGTGAAACCAACCAAATGAACAAATAACTGTGGTCTTAAGGAATGCCAAATACTTTTTGCAGATGACCCTGAGTGAGGAGATTTCATGAGCTGGATCATGATACTTCTCTCAGCCTGGAAACAAGATAAGACAGCAGCGAAGTGTTTGTCTTGGTGACAACAAAATTCCCATAACGTCAGTCTGCACATTCAGCAACCCAGAGGCTCTGGAGCCAAACTTCTGACCACAGCCGAAAGGTGCTGGGGACATTTAGTTCCTCATCCTTTTTCTTCTTAATCTCTCCTTCCCTTTCTCACCCTTTTGTTTTTGTAAACATATCTGTATCTATTTTCCTTCTTTCACTGCAAACATGCGGCTCAACTTAAATGTTGAGTAAATACCAAAGCATTCTTTTCCTTATGTTACTTTTTCTACAGGGAACGGACATTTTAGCTCTCTGTTGCTAGATAAATAAAGAAACTCTATCTCGACATGTCCAGTTTATTTAATCTCGTACTGATAGCAAATCTTATTTTGCATCAGGGCGGCTGCAGCTCTGTTAGTAGAGCAGGTTGGTCATCAATCAAAGTTATTTCAATCATCCTCATGTTAAAAGTGTCCTTGAGCAAGACGCTGAATCCAAAATGGTTCCCAATCTAAGTGTTACTGCAGACAAAAGCATTTGCCAAATTAAAGTCATTGTAATCAAAAAAAGTAAAAAAAATCTGTCTTATACCTAAAGTGTGGACCAAAAAAAGCCTTATTTTTGTTTATTGGCAACCTATGATGTTTGCCCAGTGGTCAGAGTTCATGGACATCCTCCTCACATACCCCTCTGACAACAAAGTAGTCAGTGAGCCTGAAGACACCAAGTTAAACTGAATTTAGAATATGTTGGCTGCTTTCCTTCTCTTCTGTTTCTCCAGTTCTTCATCTATCTTGGGCCAACTTGCTTCCCAGTCGACCCAAACCAAAGTCCCTGCAAGCCCAGATTCAAAGACCTTTTCAGCCTTACCGACTAGACTGACAACTTCCTCTCATTTCGTTTTATTGTTATGCCAGTATGAAAATTTGAGCAACCAAATGTGACCCACTGTTTTTCTGCACAGTACACGATCAGTAATCTCAGTTAAAAGACAGAAAAATAAAGACAGCACAAACAGAAAGAGGTGAGAGAAGAGAAGAGAAAGAGACAGTGAAAAGATCAGTCTTAGCAAACAGCACAAAGAGCCAAGTCTGACAAGAAGAGTGAGGGGGATGATTAGAAGCATTCAGGAAACATTAGTTAGGAAAGAACAAAAGATGCAGGAAAAACAAAGAAGAGCAGAGAAAAAAAACAACTATTTAAACAACAAGCCAGTGTTGGTATTTGGGAGTCAGTCCACACACTCTCCACTCTGCAGTGTGGGAACCAGCTGTCTCTCCGGGGTAGACCTCCAGGCCTGCACAAAAATCCAACCCCCCCCACAATCCCCCACCCCAGAGGATGTGCTGTCACTGCGGGGTCCGACCTTCCTGTGGACAGCGAGGGTGTCTGTATCTGAATCTGTATGCAGAGCCACAGTTAACACCTTTTGGGCCACTGAGCACAGAAACACAATGGTGGAAGCGGGACAGCTCGGGGGTGCTCTTGATTAAAAAAACATTGTGTGATTACCTGTGTGTGTGTGCGTGTGTGTGAAGTATGAGCATGTGTGACTGCATGTCTCAATGTGGTCTGAGCCGGAGTTATTAGCATTCATTATGCTTTGAATAATACCTCGGTTGTGTGTGAGGGACCACATGCGTGAATGTTTTTCGATGACTGTTGTGCAATAAAAGCCATGCCGTTTCAAAGCCATCGCCTTACAAAAAAACCAATGAGAGGCTTGTGTTTTTAATTACTCCCTCCCCCTACTTTACTCCCCTTCTTGCATGCCCCAAATGAGAGCTTTGTGTCTGGTTACAACATAGCTTTTGTTTCTGCTCCTTTCAATCTCTGCTTCTATCAGTGTATCTCTTTCCTCTTCTCTCTGTCCCACAATATTGAGTGTGGGTGAGTGTGTCTATGATGGCACACACACTTTTCAGCAAATGAAAAGCAGTTCCAGGCTCACAGCTCCACCAGCTTCATCAACACTTTATAAGGGTCCATGCGCAGCAGCAATCTGGCGATGACTTCATTTAAGTTTCCCTTGGAAATAATTGATTTATTGCCTTGATCCATATATGAATTGTGCCAGATTGGTTGTTATGTATCTGCCCACTGGTCTATACTCATAGATCTCTTCAGTCTTTTTAACATTCACACTCATCCCTCTGTTATTATTCAAAGCAGACCACCTGGAAGCTTTGCTGTCTGAGTCTTAAAAGAGCTTAGTGAGGTGAAATAACGCTCTTGACGGCAGCATCTAATGTGTGTGTGTGCGTGCACTGCTTTCATGGCTGAGGGTTGTACACCATGATATCAGGGGTTTTAGTGAGTATGAGAACAAAAGACATTTCTTTCTCATGTAACCGACTAATCTTGGCTTCAAGTCAGGGGATGTGAAGCTTCCAGAGCTGGCCTGATTGTGGCCTTGTGGGTTGTTGGCCACAGGCCCTGTTTCTGCCCTCCAGCTCCCACAAGATCCAAGGCACCGGGCTGCACACAGCTGGCCTCTACAAAGCTTTCTCTGCCGTCCATATTTTACATTTAAAAGACAAAGACTCTATTCTGAAAACACCTCCATTTATCCTCTTAAAAGCCTCACCTCTTTTATTTATGTCGTAAACTTTTATCTCTTCATGTTAGGGGAGAACAGAGAAGAAGAATTTACATTTCAAACCTGACAGATATTATAGTTTGGGGAGCAGTCAAAGCACCGGGGTTTTTGATTGGAGTTAGATTCACATTCACCTGTGTTCTGCCACTTTTCATGTAAGCCTATAGATTAGATTTTGAAGCCAATTGTTATGTGAGATGATTGAAAGCTACAGAACAGATTAGAGAGGCACATGGTCTGCCTGTGATTATTTCCATATTTAGCATAACTTAGCTTATTGGACTTTAACAAAATTTGGGATGTGTCTGATGTGTCAGATTTACAGGGCTGACTTCACAGTGAGCCATATTCCACATCTTACTCATGAAATATTCTCATGGTGACTCACACCCGAGCAAAGATTAGGGCCTAATCTTGACAAACTGTGGAGGGATACATTTGTCATTTATGTTAAATTACCCAAACAAGCAACACTTTGATTGTGTCCACACGCATTATGATCTTTTGACAGGTGCAGAACCGGGTTTTTGTCAAGATTGTCCATAACCTGCTATTATTCACAATTGTTTTCGACTATTTTCCTGAATTACCTTCCTCTTCCCATCCAGGCTTTAATATGCTAATCTCACTACCTCTAAAATCACTATATCCATTTCACCTCCAGATCACAAACATATTTGTCTCTGTATGGGGGTCTTGGAGAGAAAAATGATCCTTTTTCAGAACATGTCTATTTCCACAACTGAAAAATGTGTGACAACATGCCACAGGATCTGTAATCACATGTCTGCTTGTCAGTTTGGTCAGCTCTCATCTGTTTGCTGTTCCATCAGACTAAAGTCCCTGCTCACTGGAGACAGAGGGACAGATGTTGGTATTTATGACCTGGATACGTATGGAGGAGTATGTTGTTAAAAGTATGTAACATGTATGTAAAATATCTTCTTATTTGATTATTAAAGCCCTTACAATATGTTTTAAAAAGCACAACAAAAAATATTTGTTAAATTTACATTTTTTATCAACTTTAACAATTTGCACAAATCTATCTACACAAATGTCCTTTAGTTAGCTGTCAGTTTACACAAGAGATCGAAACTCTGCGCTGCAACTAAAACAACCGAAACATGTTGCACGTAAAAGTATCACTGTCTCTCCCTGTGCTGCTATTTGTAGACTAAGCAAACGAGACAAGTTTTGTATCTCACCACTCAGGCTTCATAAACAACATTATTAATGCACTGAAAGGCTTCTCACACTTGTCATAAACCACATACACACAGTGGTTATTAATCTTCATTTGCTCATCTAGAGGACTTCTAAAGTAGTACATGGCAATGCACTCCTCTACCCTGGGCAGTACTTGTCCTCCATTAATAATTACACAATTCATAAGGATCATAACTGTATGGCAATGTCACTTTATTACCGTTTTCTTCTGCAACATCAATGGAGCACAATTAGCGACAAGCCTCTATTCATGACTGCAAGTGAAATGAGTCCAATCTGAAACTCTCACATCAGTTTTGACCTACTGAGGCAATAAAAGCTTATGCAGTCTTATCTGGTTGAAAAGGCTTATCTGCCTTTTTATATTCTAATTTAAATTCAAATATGAAGCATGGAAGTTTGGATATAATTTTGTATTCTAAGGAGACATTTTTCATTATATAATCCTCATTCGCTAATATTTCAACGTTCAGAATACCACATGAACAGCTAAGCAAATTAGGGTCAGGAGAGCAGATGCTGAATGACTTTCATGATTCTGGTTTCTTTACCCTTACTCTTTTAAACCAAAATGTACATGACACCATAAACTAATTTCCCCTATTCTTAAATTATTAGAGGAGGCAACATTTGAAATTGACACCCTTGATGTTGGTAATCATTCTATAATAATATCTAAAAGTAACTATTTGTATATTATGAGCATAAAGTTCCTTACCTGCACATTTTCTCTGAGGTCAGTGGCCTCCCTGAGGGGCTGGGTTGAGGCTCTGAAGAGTTCGTCCACTACCTTGATCCCCGTGGTCTTGGTGGTGGTGTACTCTCGGGCCTTCCTACCCTTCCTGACAGACAGACCCCTCTTATGTGCCTTTCCTCCACCCCGCCTGTTGGTGATGGCAACATGTACAAACAGGGTGGTGTTTGGTAGAAACTCTCCAGTAAGAGATTGTAAGGGGACATGTCTATAGCCTGGCTGTAGGCACTCAAATGGGATTGTGTACTGGCCAATGAACTCATCTCCAATGTAGTCATCATCCAGCACCACAAAGCGCAGAACTGCAAGTTCTGGTAAATTGATCTGGAACTCAAAACTCTCATCAAAAATAGGGTTGTCACCATTCTGGGACACAGTCTTGGTTCTTTGCTCAGCACAGTCAGCTGGGATGCCGTGGATCTCCACATATATGTAGGGCTCCACCACATCACCCTTGGCAGCAGAACCGCGAGGCTTGGGCAGATTCTGCCCACTGATGACTTTGATGTGAAGAAGCTGGGCAGACACCCCTGGCAGGGAGTCCCGAGCATTGGCACTAAAGTAGGACACCTCCTCTCTCATGATGGCTGGCCGCAAAACATATCCACAGTTGCCATTCTGCCTGAACCAGCCTAGGTTGAGGTCCATCATCAGGCCTGGTGTCTGATAGTTCATGGCCACAATCTGGCAGCCACATTTCCAGAAATCCTGGGGGTTCATGTTGCTGGCATCAATTCTCATTGGTGTGGGATATACTCTTGAGAGAAAACGCTTATTATAACAAACAAATTCCTCTGGGAACTCATTGGCAAACCTGTTTGCGTCTACCTCATTGAAGGAGCACATCTCCCAATATTTTTGGTCCCTCTTGGAGACCTCAAAGTCCCTAAACTGCACCGACTTGCAGAGTGATACAAGTTCAGAGAGCTCCCTGCACAGTCTGAGTCTCTTGTAGCCTATGCCATTTAACTGGTCCTTCTCATCAGCTCCCACTCTTCGTGACATTTCCAGACCCTCCTCTTCATCTGTTACATCCCCCTCAGCATCAGTGCAGCCAGGCGGTAGCCTTTTTCCCTTGAGGAGGATTTTACCTTTAAGTTTCTCAGGCGAGGGTAAGTAGTTTTCCTCTTTGTTGGGAGGATCAACATACAGCTTGTCGCCAAGAATCTTCTTCATGTGCTGTGCCATGACCCTCTGCTGAGGGATGCAGCAGTGGGTCACTAAGCAGAGAATAAGGGGATACTCTGAGCTTTCAAAAGCATATTGATTTATAATGTCCAAGACTTTCGAGAAAGCTAGATGTGAGGCTACAGAGCTACCCACGTACACCACTGGTTCATTATCAGGGCCATCCCATACAATGACCTCAATGCTGCGACAGCCCATCCTTAGGGCTCGGATGTAGCTGCTGATGTCTGACGAACCCCAGAAATGATCTTCCAGAAGGGAGGCATTATGTGACGAGTTAATGTAATAGTGGGACAGAGGCTGGTTCATATCCTGGCACACACGTTTGTGTTGGGGGTCAAAGATGTGGCATTCAGAGGAGAGGAGGTAGTGTGTGAAGCCATCAATGGAAAGGTAGCCCCTTTCCCTGCCTTCGGCAGATGGCTCAAATTTCTGAACGATATCCCTGCACATGTCCTCAGTTACACCTTCCACACCCTGCTCAACCTCTACGAACAGCATCAGATCTTTACTGTCCATATACTCCTTGTTACTGGAGAACTGCACCAGTAGAAAGAAAATCTCTGGCCGTGTGCACAGCTCACAGTAAGCTTCAACGAAGGTGTCCATGTTAATTGCTTCTCCGTATTGATCTTTAGCTTTCTGGAGTTCCTTGAACTTCAGCTCTATCCTTGACTCTTTCATTCCAGGGTTGAGCCCCTTAATTATTTGGGTGGCCCTAAAAAGGTCTATGTGTCCTTCCTTTTCCATATCAGCTAGCTCAAACACTGAGCCAATCCAGGATGTTCGTAGACTTGGCTGGCTGGGTTCCACCATGTCCACCGTGTGCCGCCCATAAGACACTAGATACCTAAGGCCCATCACCCAGGTGCTGACAATATCTGCTGTACTGGCAACTAAATCTAAGGACTCATAGTTATCCCCATAGATGATTGAGAAGGCGCATTCATCAGGAAACTGGTCTGAGAGACCGTTGCTGCGCAGCACTGGAGTTTTCTTTCCCAAACGGACCTCCTTAATGCCCTTGATCTCCAGTTTGGCCTTCTCTGAGTCCTTCTTGGATGGCTCCCAACGAAGCCAGTGCATGTCTGGATCCAGTAGGAAGTAACGGTTGTACATGCGTGAATTGGAGCGCACCTTTTTCATTTCACAGCCTTCCATCATGAAGGCCATGCATGCAGCTGTGCTGTTAATCTTGCGATCATTTGGCATTGAGCTGAAGGACACAGTTTTCTTCCTCACCTGCCTCTGTTTGGAACCATCCTGGAAACAGAAAAGGGATTTGGGAGGGTGGGGGAAGAGAAAGAGAGATTACTTTGTTACATCAAGTGTCTGAATTCAGGAACGACATTGAATGTTACAGTGAGTTTATAACATATAGGAAAGTGCTCTGTAATCACACAGAGGGTTTGTACAAAGTGTATGCTCACTGAATCCTTAAAGACACATTAAAATCTAAACACACAATATGCTGCTGAAAGGTAAAGATGGACATGATATATTTCTTTTCCCATGAGCAAACTGTGCTAAATGCTTGAATGCACAATTATGACAGACAACCAGTTGTCAGCTGCTTAGTGCAAACCTTTCTTTAATTTCATTTTTCCCCAGCAGTGAGCCCACATGCTGGGGCACAGTGGTAGAAAGGCACCATGTGGGACCCTCTTTTGATGGTTAAGACAGCAAAAAAAGGAGTATTATTTATAATATATTTATGATTATATTTGCATCCTCAGAGATAATTACATGCTTGTTCAAAATGCACATCACCTTGTGTAATTACTTTGCTCATATTTTAACATGAATGAAGGGAAACTTCTGGAGTTTTCCCTGGAGACATATCGTAACATGCTGTAATGCATGGCACATGAGGTCTGTTTCTTTTTAAAACAGGACTTCTTGCTGTAATTATAGGGTACAAAACTAGAGATAGGATTTCGGCTTGGCTGAAGTCACAATGGTTTTACTCCTCAAACAAAGTTAAGGACTTTAAAATCAGTTTCAAGTTAACTTATAACTTCAAATGAGAAGCGGTTAAATATTCATCCTGTGGGCAACCTCTTATAAATATGTTTCTTGTCAGCCAAATCCACAGAACTTGCAGTGTATTTCAAGTGCTAAGGAGACTATCTCTCTACAAGCACCTGAGAGTCCACACACGCTCTGCTATAACACGGCAGAACTTTTGCAGCTTTCAGGTTGTGAGCGTTGTTGGCAAAAAAGCAGACAGACAGTGCTGCCCTATTTCCACACAGGGCTGTGGTTAGCTGGATAGCCTGAATGCAGTTGGCCTGGTTAGGGGCTTGGAAAGTGTGCTTGTTGAATATTGCATATTGAAGAGAACAGTACATTAAATCAAAACTAAACCCATATGCAAATTGTTGTCACAAATAAAAGATTTTAGAACTTAAGCCGCTGAGACTGTTATTGCTGAAACTCAGTGACAACAAATTCTCTTTAAACTTCATGAAAGCATCTGTTACCAAAGTCTCATGTCAATGGGGCTGTTTGACACTCACAAAACACCTACTTAACTTAAAAAATGAAACAAAAACTACCTAATCTCAGTTTTCTTCTCAATTCCATTTTTATGGATCATCTTCAGTTTGAAGAAAGAAAGCTAGAAAGGGTTGAAGACCCCAGGGCAACGGAGAAGTGAATGTGTCTGCCCCTCAAGACAGAGACTGCCTGTACAGGTCTGATGGATCTCCCCCGAGCATGATTTAACTCTAGCCACAGTGAAACACCACAGGGTTATCCATCTTCCACCTGACGGTCAGAGGCAGATGACGTCCGGCACCTCACCACGATTGATGAGCACCACTTGATGCAAAGCCGAAGAAATGACATGATCATCGCTCACTGGTTATGCCCTTGTTTTACGACCTCTATCTAATTTTCCCGGCACATAAGTATTCAATATCATAATTTACAAATCTGCTATTATTCTGATATAAGAAAAGGAAAGATAATTATTCTTTAACCTGCATTAAAAATATAGCTTTTGGAAATTCGAGTCGCTGCCAACACTGGTCTTATATCTGATGGAATGCAGAGACCACCCAGGTCAAAAGGGTGACTCGCTGGGTTAAAACAGATTTATTCAAGCATTTTCTTCCTGCCTCCAGAAATACTTGCATGCAATTGTTTTGAGAGCTGGTGCCAAGACCCACAGGCACATGGTGATATATCTACCCCTGCCAAGACTGTAAGGGTAACAAGGCTACCATTGGTTCAGCTGGGGGATAATAAATACAATTCCACCTCTTTCACGCAGGTAACCTAAAAAAAGAAAGGAACTTATCAACCACTTCATGTAAAGGGCAAAAGGACCACAGCACTCTCCAAAAAATCATCCACCCCGCAGTATTGCTTGACATTCCAGTTTTCCTTTTCTCTTTTGCTTCCGTGCTGAGATCTGTTCAGGTCTAATTGTTTCCAGGACTTCTTCAGGGGAAGTGATGCAGCCACAGAGGGTCAAAGAGTGAGAGGGTAATCTTACGTCTCATTAACGTGCTGTTACAATTAGCCTGACAGCCAGGTAAGACAGCGTGCCGTTACCCTCAGCTCCCGTCTCTAAATCAAAACCGAGCATTCAAAATGTGTTCGTCTGGTATCATTTTAAATTTAATTTTAAAAACTGTATTCTCTAAATTTAAATGCAAAGTCATAAGGCTGACGTCCTTTCCTGATTAATGATGTCTGCGTTGTGAATGTTTGTCTGAATAACAAAGGCGTTGACAAAGAAAGATGAACAAGGATGATTTCCTTTTAAATTCCTTTGAACATTTCTTCCTCTCTCCGTTTTTTTTATGCATCTGTCCTTTTTTCATTGATTGCTGGCGATGCACATTCACGATTTTGTAACGGCCTCTCAGGTCTTTCCTGGTAGAAATGTTAGTATTCTTGTTCATGTGTGTGTGTTTGCTCAAGCGCCTCTGGCTCGACTGCCTGTTGCTGATATTTTCTACCGTTGCCGCAGTGATGTGGGGGTATTTTGGTAATCCTCCACACCTCCCCCCATCCCATTTCCTGTGGTGATGCTTGTTGCCTCAGGTTGGGTCAAACACACCCTGATGGAAGGATGAAGCAGCTTTGGACAGGCTGTGAGACAAGTCCCCCAACATTCTCTGAAGGGCAGCGTCACACTCTCTCCCCCCTCTGTTACTGTTGTTACACCCCGATGCTGGACACTATAATCAGTATGACAAGGATAACTTTTTTTTTTCTTTTGATGTGGAACTGAACTTCACTCCAGGGAAGCAATTAATTCAACATGAGGTCTTGACTTCTCAGGTTGCCTGTTATCACTGAAGTGCCTCACTGAGCAGAGAAAGCCAAAACTGCACCTCTTTAAAAAGGCACTGTAGGGCATGATGGATAAGATGTTTTCATAGAGTTCCCATCTTTTCATAATTTTATATTCATTATATTAGATCTGGCTGACAGTAAGGAATGATATTAAGCAGAAAATTTATATTTGGT